>SJYX01003301.1:0-10175 GCA_006410675.1 Oreotragus oreotragus | reverse complement strand
CCTGAATATTCATTGGAAAGACTGATGCTGAAACTGAAACTCCAATACTTTGGCCACCTGATGCAAAGAATGGACTCATTTGAAAACTCCCTGATGCTGGGAAAGATCGAAGGCAGGAGGAGAAGGGTACAACAGAGGATAAAATGGTTGGATGGCATCACTGACTCGATGGACATTAGTTTGAGCAAGCTCTGGGAGTTGGTAATGGATAGGGAAGCCTGACGTGCTGCAGTCCATGGGGTCACAAAGAATTGGACATTATTGAGCGGCTGAAATGAACTGAACTGAACTAAACTGAAACAAGGAGACCTCATCTCTCTTTCCATAATTTTACACTGGATGTGATTACTATATAGAAGGATTCTGGGCATCTACCAGTAGTTCAACAAATATTTATTGAAAGAATGAATAAATTATTGAAAGTGAAACTTAGTCACTTAGTTACGTCCAACTCTTTGCAACCTCATGGACTGTAGCTTGCCAGGCTCCTCTGTCCATGGAATTCTCCAGGCAAGAATACTGGAGTGGGTAGCNATATTTATTGAAAGAATGAATAAATTATTGAAAGTGAAACTTAGTCACTTAGTTACGTCCAACTCTTTGCAACCTCATGGACTGTAGCTTGCCAGGCTCCTCTGTCCATGGAATTCTCCAGGCAAGAATACTGGAGTGGGTAGCCATTTTTTTCTCTGGGAGATCTTTCCAACCCAGGTATTGAACACAGGTCTCCTGCATTGCAGGCAGATTCTTTACCAGTTGAGCCACCAAGGAAGTAAATGATTAAGTGAACAAAAATGAATATTGCTTCCAGGTACCACTCTGCTAAAATAATCTGAATAACTAACTTATTATATTAGCTGACATATACTATGTCAGGTTCTAGGATGAAGAGTGTGATATTACGAGGAAGAGCATATAAAGGATCTGACAGTCTTACTGGAAGGATATGGCAACGCTTTTTTCCCGAACTCTGTAGTGTATAAATAGCCTATCTATCAATATGAAGAAGTAACTACCTATGCTGGTAAGATGCACTGTGTTAAAGGTACTTTGAAAATTTGTTCTTTTGTTTACCTTTTGATTCTGGTTCAATGGATTATCTTTCTCAAATAGAAAAGGAGAAGCACTTAGATTTACTATGTAATATAAGTTTATGTGAGCCTTTTTTTTCATGGTATTCATTTCTCTAAAATCATTTGGTCAAATATTGGATTCCACATTTCCTCTGTGAGCTTAAGCTCTGGTCACTAGAGTTTTCCCAATAACAATAATGACTGAAGCCACCATCTGTCATTCACCAGGCACTATTAGCATGGCCTCAACTCAACCTTAAATCAAGATTGACATCAAGTACTGAATGTCAGAGCTCTGTTGACCCCACCTCCTCTAAACCATCCAACACTCCAGCCCTGCTCTGATACCTGGGATCAACTTCAAGGCATTCTCCAGGTACTCATCTTCAGTGATGGGGTATTCATCTAACTCCAGTTCCAACATGAAATCCCGCACAGTCCAGATGAAGTCTGGAAAGAAAGTTGCAAACTCGGCTGAGTCCTCTTCTTCATTGGAGCTGGGAGATGATTTGGTTCTGATTAACTCTGTTAGTTCAGTCACATAGCTGTGATTAGCTAAGGAATAAGAAGCACCCTCCAACACAATTTCCAGATTTGGCCCCCAAACACGTTATATCAACCTTCTCTTTTGCCCCATTTTCCCTCTATATCAGCCATTAAAACAGAATCATGGGAAAGAAGAAACAGTCGCTAGTCCCATAAACTCAATGAAATGTGCTGGTTCAGTTCCTGGAAGGATACTGCAGCTGCTCCAGGGCCTGGTGGTTGATGGTGCTCATGCTGTTGTAGATAAAGGTGCTGCTCAGGAGCACGGCCAGGGCAAAGATCCATGAGTCATTCTTGGAGTCTCCCTAAAAAGTACATTACAGCATGAGGATGTTGCTCCTCATTCTTCCGTACAGTTGTTCATTTACTATAACAGTTGTATTGTAACTAAATAGTAAGGCAAGTAACATAAATTTTCAAGACAATGCTAAATGCAAACCTTTTTGGTGTTGACACCGATCCTGCTAAGCACTTTGGTGTGGTTAGTTATTAACAGAAGTGAATGACATCATAAACGTGCATCAGGCTTCTCTCGTGGCTTAGTGGTAAAGAGCCCACCTGTCAATGCAGGAGGCGTGGGTTAGAGTCCTAAACTGGGAAGATCCCACATGATGTGGAGGAATAGCCCGTGCACCACAACTATTGAGCCTGTTCTCTAGTGCCCAAGAGCTGCACCTACTGAGCCCACGCACTGGAACTACGGAAGCCCACACACCCTAGAGCCTGTGCTCTGCAACTAGAGATGACACAGGAGTGAGAAGCCTCAGCACTGCAGCTAGAGAGTGGCCCCCACTGTCTGCAACCAGAGAAAAGCCCACACAACAACAAAGACCTGGTGAAGTCAAAAATAAATAAATTAACAGAATTATTGTTTTTAATGTCAAATGTTGAATACAGTGTCTGGAACACATAAGTTATGCAATAATAAGTGGGCCATGATTCCTTTGTACTTCTTTTCTTGATCATAGGCTATGTTAGGAACTAGTGTTCTTCAATTAAATTCATCAACTATTCATTGCACATTTAGAAAACAGCGGATACAACATCTGCTTATATGGATGTAAAGTTTCCTATGACAGTCCCTCCTTAGAGAGATGGAGGGGCAGATTAACCGGCAACATGTAAATACATCCAAGATGCCAGGCATGAAGCCTAATACTATACTGTAAAAGACAAAGGGGATGATTTCAAATGAACCAGAAAGTGTACTCTGCATTCAGAGCCAGACATGATTGTGTCTGACAGTAATGTGAGGGCATTAGGTTAAAAAGAGCTGGGCTTTAAAGAAATGACAGAACATGGACTTGTGCAGTTGCAGGGACCATGCATATGGAGGGTCCACAGAAACCAATCACAATTGTCAGAAAGTGTCATCAGAAAGCGTATTACATGCTCCTTTTATTTGACTGAAGTAGTGGTTACCCATGTGGTCATAGATGATGAGGCTGAAAATGAGATTCAGGAGACTTTGGAACAGAGTATATATTGCCGAGACACACTACAGGTAGGGAGGGCAGCAAGTTCTGCTGCTATCAGTGTGCAGTCTGGTGTGCTTTGGTTCCTTGACAAATACAATTAGACAAAAAGAAGAAGGTCATGCAAACTAGAATCTAGCAGGAGTCAGTAGACCGTCTTGGGTTGACACCGAGATGATTATTGAATACTTTAAATCTGGATTTTTAAACTCAGAATTTCTGAATTCATGCCCTAAATCCTTTTCTGCAGTGATGAAAGTCAAAGATTCAATGCTACTACTTTTAATTTAGAAGCAGATTAATACAAATAAGGAGAAAAATTGATTGTAAGTAACACTGTGAAGACAAAATACCTAATATTATCCCATTTACATTCTCATCTTGAGTCTAGCTCAACTCTTTATAGAATTCTTTGAAAAATTCCTCTTCAGAGATCCAAAACATGGAATAAAATGCTCCTGGTATGTTGGAAGCTTTTCTGGAGATTTTAAAAATAGTTTATTTGCTGAATCTACTTTCACGATTCCTACTTCCAACTTGATTAACCCTACACATCAGAAGATGCTGATACAGTTGACTGCATGAATTAACAGCTTTCACTAAGATTTCTTCGCAAACCTAAAAAACTGGGGTAAGGCCTCACTCTTTTTCTTCATGGGTCAAGACTGCTTATTTTTTATCTCCCCAGCTCAGCTCTGGCTTATACTTCACTCACTGTTGCACTTAACACAGAGCCTTAGATTTGTACCCGATACATATTTGTTAACTTCCATCTTTTACCTCAGTGTTAAAAATAAGATGTGTCCCCAGTAACCAAAGTATTGATCTTATTAGAGAGAAAATTCAAGGAAAGAGAACTTAACCTCATTATTTATAACTGGATTTGCAGTTTACAGGAATATGTGGTAAAAGTTGAATTGAGGTGAGAAATTGAATTGTAAGTGGAGTGTCAGGAGTAAAGAAGATTCCCTGCCTTACCTTCTCCACATCACCCAGACCCTCAGTGTCCAGAAGGACCAGGGTGTGGTTCTCCTTTGAGGGGTGGGGCACACACCACATCCAGATGCCCTTGGTTTCAGACCTCACTGTGGAGCCCAGACGGAAACCTGCACAGAAAGAGGAGGAAGCAACGCACAGCAAAAGCAGATAGTCCAGGCTGCCCACAGGTTACTTTGGGTGAACTTGTGTGCATGTGAGTGCTTGCCTGTGGGGAGGATGCTTTCACTTTAACAAGTACAGAAGATCCAACCTCTACACATATTCAGAACCTTCTCAAGAAACACTTTGTGTCGCCTACTCATCTCTTACCATTAATAGCTCAAACCGTGTCACATTCTAAAATGTTAGCTCTATTAACCTCTCTACATTTGTCTGACACTGAAGAGCTCCCTTACCTTTCACTTTCTGATGGACTTTTACTAGTGAGAGGTAACAGTAAAAGATTAGAAGGCAGGCACCTGTTGCCCTGGCTTCCACCCCGATGAACCATGGTGTCCCGGTGCCTCTGTTCCCACATTTAGTCACATCTCCATTTTGGTAAAGAATTGACCTACAATGCAGGAGACCCTGTTTGATTCCTGGGTCAGGAAGATCCCCTGGCAAAGGGATAGGCTACCTACTTCAGAATGCTTGGGCTTCCCTGGTGGCTCAGATGGTAAAGAATCCACCCACAATGGGGGAGATCTGGGTTCAATCCCTGAGTTAGGAAGATACCCTGGAGGAGGACATGGCAACCCACTCCAGTATTCTTGCCTTGAGAATCCCCATGGACAGAGGAGCCTGGTGGGCTACAGTCCATGGGATCACAAAGAGTTGGACACACCTGAACAACTAAGCACAAGACCTTGATCTTTACCACATCTGGAATCCACTCACTGCTTGTCTCTTCATGCTGTAGGAGATATCAAAGCTACTTGACATTGTTCCTGCCACCCTCTGAGTGTTTCTGCATGACTTCATGGGTTCCCTCTGCTCAGCTCATGCCCTTGTAATCGTCCCTCCAATAAACATCTTCAGTTACCCTCTGAGTGGATTCTCTGTGTCCTTTCACAACCTGCATCGATACATCAACTTCTGTTAGTTTTATTCCTCTTCTTCCTCCTTGTATTTTCCTCATTTCTCTTCTTCTCTTCAAAAATGAAGAATTCTTTGTTTATTGACTCACATGGAGATATAACAGAAGGGAAAGCAAAACAGACCTGTAAGACTTGCTTGCCCTTCTTTCTCAAGGCTTAAGCCCAGAGATGGGAGAGGATGTGAGGTACATGCCTAAGAAGCTGCAGGTAACAGAAGCTGTTCACCCAACAGTCCAAGGTTTTGACCTTGGTCAGATGCCAATGCTCCCTTCAACTGAGAATAGAAATGGATATGATGAAATAGCTGAGGGAGCATGGTTCAACATGGCTCAGGCCATTCAGTGCCTTATCTTGTGTGTTCTGCTCAAAGTGGGTATAGGACCTGAGATGATCTTCACTCTTCTACATCATGATGGCATTTGACTGCGTGCTGATTAATACAGAGAAATGTGAACTCTCAGCTCCTCCAGGGAGAAAAGACAAGCTATAAGTAGAGGTCATCATGGTCAGTTATGAGTTGTCAAGAACAGACAATGGTATTACCACAGGAGAGAAAATATTGACTTGCTTCTGCTAGTCAACCCTGACTGGGTGCTAATTTGTGCTTTCTTCTTCCTGTGATATGACTCATGTGGTAAGTCACAATTCAGATGTTTTAAAACGACTGCTTAGTCGCTCAGTTGTGTCCGACTCTGTGGTCCCATAGGCAGTAGCCTGCCAGGCTTCTCTGTTCATGGGGATTGTCCAGGCAAGAATACTAGAGTGGGTTGCCATGCCCTCCTCCAAGGGATCTTCCCAACCCAGGATCAAACCCAGGTTTCTCGCATTGCAGGCAGATTCTTTACCAATTGAGACACCAGGGAAGCCCTAAAACATGACTAGGTTAAGGGTTTCCTCAGTAGGAAAATCACCTCTTTATTACCAGATGTTATCTCAAGTAGGAAAAGAAAGAATGTTCCTCAAACTCCTTGCATGTATCTCTTTCTTAGAGTTCTGAAATCTTAAATTTCTCCAAAAATGACCTATTTATTAATTTATGCTGGCAGGCAAAAGGGTCCTCCCCTGATTGGTGATCAATTTCCTTTCAATGAAAGACAAACATAAAATGTCTTGTTTTAAGTCAGTAAGAGATTGCAAAGGAAAAATGAGAGTGGGAGAAAGGAAGAACAAAGAGAGATGGGGGAAGAGAGAGAGAGACACACACAGAGAGAAACAGAGAATTTGAGTGAGACACTGAGCTATTCCTAGGGGCCCTTAGAGTTTTGTGAACTGAGGTTCTACTCCCTAATTGTGCTAAGCTGCTGGGCCACAGAGGAAGGCATTAGGAAAGAAATGGTGTGTNGAGAAAGGAAGAACAAAGAGAGATGGGGGAAGAGAGAGAGAGACACACACAGAGAGAAACAGAGAATTTGAGTGAGACACTGAGCTATTCCTAGGGGCCCTTAGAGTTTTGTGAACTGAGGTTCTACTCCCTAATTGTGCTAAGCTGCTGGGCCACAGAGGAAGGCATTAGGAAAGAAATGGTGTGTAGTCTTCTCAGAAATGCCCAACAGGACATGGGTGTATTATCCTAAAAATCAATTAGAAACAAGTCAGGCAACTTGGTAGAAAAAAACCTCTTGAAATAGGAAAGGCAAAAGGCAAATATATGAAAAAGTGCTCAAACTTATTAGTAGTGAGACAAATAACAAGAAACCATATAGATACCAGATTGACAAAAGTTTAAAATGTTTTTACCAAAATTTTGTGGCAATATGGAAAATTTAAATTGCTGCTAATAAGCACATAAACTGAACATAAAGCTAAAAAGGCTGTTTTATGTTATCTTGAAAGGCTGAAGACAAACAATTCTTGACTCAGCAATTCCAATTCTAGGTAAAACATAAGGAAGTTAGTATATACACACACCAGGATATAGATGAAGAATAATCATGAGAGCATCATTCATAAAAGATAAAAGTTACAAATAATGCCAGTGTTCATCAGCAACAAATGGATCAGTATATTGTGGTATCCTCAGTCAGTTTAAAAGTACAAAATAGTGAAAGTAATTATAGACACCTATGACAAAATCTTGCCTGGAGAATCCCATGGATGGAGGAGCTGGTGGGCTGCAGTCCATGGGGTCATTAAGAGTTGGACACGACTGAGCGACTTCCCTTTCACTTTTCACTTTCATGCATTGGAGAAGGAAATGGCAACCCACTCCAGTGTTCTTGCCTGGAGAATCCCAGGATCGGGGGAGCCTGGTGGGCTTCCATCTATGGGGTTGCAGAGTCAGACACGACTGAAGTGACTTAGCAGCAGTGGCAGCAGCATGACAAACTAGATGAACTTCGTAAACTTCTTATTGAGAATATGAATCAAGATCCCAATGAATACCAGAATGTACTTTCCTCTATAAAGTTAAGCTATTTTTAAGAAATAGTTGCATAGATTGTAAAACAATATTTAAATATAAAGAATGAAAGAAGGCACCATGAAAATCAAAACATTGGTGAGCTCCAGTGAGGGTGTAAGAGGGTGTGATTTGGGCTTTGGGGTGTTGGTGATATTTTATTTCTTGCTCTGGGCAGTGACTGAACAGTTGATCACTTCATACTTATCAACTTTTTAATATGTATATATATATATATATTTATTTTTATGTATTCTTCCATATGTGTTGTGACATGTGTGTGCTCAGTCTTGGCTGACTCTTTGTGACTCCATGGACTATAGTCCACCATGCTCCTCAGTCCATGGAATTTTCCAGGCAAGGATACTGGGGTGGCTTGCCATTTCCTTCTTCACAGAATCTTCCCGACCCAGAGATTAAACCTGAGTCTCCTGCATCTCCTTCACTGGTAGGCAGATTCTTTACCACTGCACCACAAGGGAAACCTGAAAATGTTAGTTGCTCAGTTGTGTCTGACTCTTTGCAACCCCAATGAAAGTAGCCCATAGCTGCCAGGCTCCTCTCTCCATGGAATTCTCCAAGCAAGAATACTGGAGTGGGCTGCCATTCCCTTCTCCAGGGAATCTTCCTGACCCAGGGATTGAAACCAGGTCTCCTGCATTGTAGGCAGAGTCTTTACCATCTGAGGCCCCAGGGAAGCCCCATCTATGTGCCTTAGAGTTCACATATTAGAAAAGACTAGTTAGAGAAAGACAATATGTACAGTTATAAAAGTTTTACTGTGAAATTAAACCAAAAGGAATGCATGGTAGTCTCGTTGAGGTATAGGATATAGGGATTTTGCTGTCAGTGCTCCCTTCTATTGTCTTCTAAAAATAAGACATATTAAAAAATATTTGTGTGCTGCTTGGAATGATTCTGTGGTTTAGGACAAATGTGGTGAAGGAGAAAGGAAGGCAGTAATTGTTGAAGATGAGCCCCTGAGAAGACGGCAGTGGATGGAATCAGGACAAACGAGGTAGATGTTCTGATGGGATCGGGAACTCTCAATCACTGGGCAGAAGAGTGAACACTGTGGAGGGATGGGTTTGAGGTTATAAACTCGGTGGTGAGAATTAGAAGTTTTCTTCAGTGATGGGGGAGGCGGGGTTAGGCTCTTCCTTAACATGACCCTAGAGGAGGAGCATCAGCAGCCTGCGTTACCATGCTTTCAAGCAAATGTCCTGAACGACACTTAACAAAACTCACCGTGGTTCTGTCCTGCCAGGCGGTTCATCAGGTAGGACTTTCCGGTCCGATAGAGCCCTGCGATGGCCACCACCACCACAGGCTCAGATATCTGCTCGAGAGTCTTTAATGCTCTAGGATTTACTGTCAGCTGATTGTTCTGGTTTCTTACCAGACAGATGGGGTCCATTATAGTGGATCCAGATGCCATGGGAAGCTGTAACCCAGAGAAAAAACTCAGTAGAACAGAAGGTCCCCAGAGGGGTGGGATGGGGGTGCAGGAGGAAGGCTCAAGAGGGAGAGGATATGTGTATACATATAGCTGACTCACATTGTTGTACAGCAGAAACTAACACAACATTGTAAAGAAATTATATTTCAATTAAAAAATAATAAAATGTGAAAAAAAAACACCCAAAACCCCTACAGGGTCCTAAGGTCACCCCTCATGGTTACCAAAGTCATATGCACATTAGTCTTCTGCTTGTGGAACTTAGATGTCAATTCTCTTTGCTTTGTATATTTCAAAAAGGTAAGTATTTAGCCTAGTGTGCCAAGGCCTGTAGAGGTACTGTATGTATATTATATATTACTGATCCTTAAATGAACCCTAATGCAACCTTGCCCACGTGAGGCCCACAGTGAACAGACTGAGAACACAAGCACTGCTGATAGAGCTTTGAGAACACTAACATTTTGGGGGTAAGTAGAGACAGATGGGACATGAATGGGATGAGGGGTGACCAGAGATGATTTCTTGAGTTCCAGAATGATTTGATCACTCATTAATTGCACAAATGTTTATTGAGAACCTTCCATGTGCCAGACACTGTTCTACGAGCTTAGGATCAAACAGTGAACAAGACAGATACAAATTCTTGCTTCATGGATCTCTATTCTAGTAAAGGAGACAAATAATATAGAAAGTGAAAAAAAATCCATATATATGAATATTAGAGGGTGGTAAATGCTCAGAAGGAAATGAGCAGGGAATGAGATTTGAATTTACATGGAGATTAATCAGGGAAAACCTTGCCAAGAAAGGAAAAACGAATGTGACTGGTGACCAGATGAAGGAATCATTGGAGTAGGACAGGCTGGAGGAACAGTGATTGTGAGAGACAGAAGCTGAGATAAAGATGCTGCTCTCTCTTAAAGCAGCACAGATCTTTAAGGTACCTAGCAAAGTTTCACATATAATAATTAATTTGCTAACAAATTAAAGGGTACTTCTTATTATTTAAGCAGATAGAGAAGAGATGCAAACAACTTGGGTGTTATAAGATCTGGCTAGATATGCCAGGGTCTCACATCTGGGCCAGGCTCTACTTGAAATGATTTCATCACCATGATTAGATGTTTCACGATCTTAGGAGACAGA
>SJYX01003300.1:0-29162 GCA_006410675.1 Oreotragus oreotragus | reverse complement strand
TGGGCTGCCATCTATGGGGTCGCACAGAATCAGACACGACTGAAGCAACTTAGCAGCAGCAGCAGCATGGAGGAAAGATTCCCTAAAATTTGACCTCATCTCTTTTACGCTACATAGAAGAATGGAAGTCAGTTAATGTTTTGATCACTTATTATGTGTCAGTCATTGAAATAGAGACTTTATGTGTGCTATTTGTTGTATCTTTATAGAAAACCTTTAAAACAGCTATTGGCATTGCTACCTTATAGGTGAGGACTCTGTGACTTAGAGCAGTGGACCAGTTTGTGAACAGGTACCCAGCTGTTAAACATCACAATCAGAATTCAATCCAGGTTTAGACAACTCACTTCACTAAGTGAACAATTCCCCAACTGTGCTCCTGGGAACACCAGTGTCTCATATGTTCCTGTAGTCTAATATGTTTAGGAAATTCTGGGACAAATGTATGACTCAGTTACAGGATTCCTCAGAGTGCTAAATATCGTAATCTCCCTTGTGACCCTCTGAGGAGGAAACTGTAATGTACCATTTCCCTAAATAGATGGATGTGGTACTGAAGCTGTGCCTTGAAGGCTAGGTAGAAATTAAGCATGAGACATTAGATCTGGTTGCTGGCTAGTTGGCCACAGGGACAAGGGACTCTGTGGGTCTGCCTATAATATCCTGTTTCCTTTGATCCTGCTCTCCCTTGTCTCATTCCCCCAGCCACCTTGCTCACTTGGCACCAATCACAGTGCTCTTCTTTTTTCAGGTTCTTGATTATTCAATAACCGTGTTGGCTGTTTTTCAAATCTTTGGAAGTCTCTTTCTGCCATGAGACTTTCTAATACACTGTTCTCTGCGTTTTCCCTTTCCTCGCCTCACTCATACCTCTTCATCTTTCAGAGCTCAGCTTAAAGGCAGCCACCTGAAGGGGAATTCTCCTAAACATTCTGATTCGGTTATGTCTCCCTACATTATACTCTCAAAGTATATTGTACTTCTACAGCATATCAACTATAATATTATTTGCATATAATAAATGTGTCAATCACAATCATATACCTATATGGTTTTATTGTTGGTTCATTCATTTACTGTCTTCTATCTGTCGATGCTAAGATCCTTCTGAAGCAGGGACCCTGTCTGTCTTGCCCATTACCATATGCCTCAAATGAGAGTATTGCCTAATGTATGCGAGGTGCTCAGTAAACATTTGTCAAGTGATTGCATGAATGATCAAATTCCTGAATGAAAAAGGCCACTTCATTCGCCATTNCTATCTGTCGATGCTAAGATCCTTCTGAAGCAGGGACCCTGTCTGTCTTGCCCATTACCATATGCCTCAAATGAGAGTATTGCCTAATGTATGCGAGGTGCTCAGTAAACATTTGTCAAGTGATTGCATGAATGATCAAATTCCTGAATGAAAAAGGCCACTTCATTCGCCATTTTCATTAATGATGGTGCTAATTAAGGAATGTTGCTAAAAATGGTGTTTCATGTTCGAGTCCAAAACCCAATTCTGTTTCACAATTGGTCTGCAATGAAACAAGGAAATAATGCAAGCATAACCTTGAATGTGATGAATATTCCATGAAACAAATTCCTAATTTTAAAAAAAATTCATTTCTGTGCTGTGCATGAATTATTCTGCCAACAGGTATCTCAGCATGAGACTACCTTCACCCCCAAATACCCAGCCTCAAAAGCATATTCAAGTGGTTCTTCAGGAGCCCTGTAAATCAAGCTCTCATCAGAGTCAAGAGAGCAAATGAATATTCTCTTTTAAAGAGTGAAAAGGCAAATGCTTGGAATAAAAAGAGAGTTGGGTAGGATATTTTTAAGGGTTCGCTTTTCCAGCCTTGACTGGCTAAGCAGGTGAGTCTGACCCAGAGTGCTGGACCCATGCCTCCATCTCCTGTGAAATTTGCAATTCACTGAGATGAAACTTCCCAAGAGCTGTGCCTTCCATTTCCCCATAGAGGGCTTCTGGGAAGACTAAACAGCATAATATCCCCCAGGATCCAGCACAAGGCTAGGGCCCTTACTCTTTCTCCTCCTCTGCCCCTCCTCTGCCCTAACTTCACTGACTGGTGAATTAGCTCTTCCTGTGGGCACCTCCACCCTAGACAGTGGGTACTAAAAGACAGTAATAATGCCTCTTACTCATCTTTGCACCTGCAGCCTCTCTGCAATTTCTGGCACACATGGGACACTCAACGAGTACTTACTGATGAGGAGTAAACGAGACCATCAGCCACCCTGCAAAACAAATGTAGGACCTTGAATCATCTCTCATCACACAGTGGAGGAAGCCGAACCTTGGACAGTCCACGCATCTTACTCGCCTGAGGATCCAACTGACAAGCCCCAATCTGTGCACACTCTTAGTGAAGGATGACATTCACAGACTTGCATGACCTACCTCTGCCTATCATTCCAGAATTTTCTCCTGCTCTTCTTCATATTATTGTTCTCCCTCTAGTAAAGCAGAAGAGCACACTGCTTCTATATATATTATATATATACTACTATATACTGACTGATTGAATAAGTGTCAGAGGAATGATTTTTTATGTGCAGCTGGCCCTTTGTCCATTTTGCTCTCTTCAGCTTGCAGGTCCTCCTTTCATTTCTCTTTCAATCCTCTCTTGAGGCAGCCCCTCCTCCCGGAAGCCTTCCAGGTGTAGCTCATCCCTGCTCTGAAGTAGCTCTCCCTGCTCTAACTACTTATCATCATACCTGCAACACTGGATGACGACTGTTCTCTGCTCTGTCCCTGTCTGGACTGTGAGCTCTGGGGTAGGACACGGGGTCCTCTGGGGTTAACAGAAGACATGATGCAGAATGGAGCTCAAATCTTTGTGTAGAACAACCAGGAACACACTGGGAGACCCAGTCTGTCCTCTGGTCCAGCACTCTCTCTCCCAGACACCACGAGACTCCACACATTGCATAATGAGAGCATTGGGGGAGGAAAAAAAAGAATAGATAAAATGGCAGCCCAGACCCAAATTGGCAGCCCTTCTCAAGACGCTGAGAGGCCACCCAGCTGCTCTCCTTGTGAGCTAAACCCATACTTGTGCCCTCCACGCTGAGAGAGCTGGTGGCAGCTGACCCCCCTGCTGCGAGTGAAGAAAGGAACAATTTATTACAAAGGGCCTTCTCTAAATCAATCTTTGAATCTGCTCCCTGGGCTTGGAGCAGAAGCGACGTACGGGGCGTGTCCTGTTTCTGCTATCCATACCTCTGCGTCCTGTCCACATTTGGCTAGAGCCTCACCAGGGCTTGAAGGAGCTGTCACTGTCTATCTCTGGGAGCTGTTTTAGGAAAGTAGAGATTAGAACATCTGATTCCCTTTAAGACAGAGTGGCACAGGCTTGTCCCAGGGCTGTAGCCCACATGGCTGGCATCTGGGTGACATTCACGGTGCTAGCCAATGACTTCTGATCAGTGAGGTCTTTTAGGGAAATCAGTTTTCATGCCTGGTGCCTCCATGTACCCGATGATGTGTCTGGCAGTCCTATCGGGATTTCTCCTCTTCACGCTCACTTAAAATATTCTCATCCTCAGTTGGGAATTGCGGGCTGGATTGTGATCTGGTACTCTGTAGGAAGTTGTCTTGAACTCAGATTAAGTCAGCCCTGATGGGCCAACATGGATTTTTCTAGACTTAAGCTTGCTCTGCTTAGATCGCAAGCTGAAGGTCATAGCTCTCTATATCCTTGAGTTAAACACACAACACTGCCCTCTGGACAGCGCTGATTGAAATAACGAACAGTCGTCAGTCTACCCTTGGTGTGATCTGGTGCTGAAAGGTCAGGTGGACCAATGGCACTTACTGTCTTATGAATGAGAACTAAGGGATCCCCAGGGAATGAGACTATGGGTGGTAGAGCTGAAGCTGAAAGGTCAGATGCAGAGCGAGACTGGAGGGGTATTGATGGGCAGTATGCAAGCTGAAGTCAGGTGGGAGCAAAATGATGACATGTGGGCAGCAGACATGTGGGCAGGGCAGGGAAGAATGGGTCAGTCACGTGCAGAAGGGAAGCCTCCGAGGACAGACCACAGACCCTGTCAGGATGCCTATTCCATGAACCACAAAAGCCCTATTTATGCATTTTTGCTTTACACAGAGCCTAAACTAAGCCCTAGACTAATTGCAGAGGGTACAGGTATGATGGGGGTAAGACCCACGATCTTAAGGTGCTCAGGGTCCTGTGAGGGAGAGAAACGTGTAAAGGGCAGTGACAGTGAGTAGCAAAATATAGAAGGTGACATGGAGACAGGGGGAAGAGATAGAAGGTGACATGGAGACAGAGGGAAGAGTATCTCAGTTCTGGCCAGGTTAGGGAAGAGTGNAGCCTAAACTAAGCCCTAGACTAATTGCAGAGGGTACAGGTATGATGGGGGTAAGACCCACGATCTTAAGGTGCTCAGGGTCCTGTGAGGGAGAGAAACGTGTAAAGGGCAGTGACAGTGAGTAGCAAAATATAGAAGGCGACATGGAGACAGGGGGAAGAGATAGAAGGTGACATGGAGACAGAGGGAAGAGTATCTCAGTTCTGGCCAGGTTAGGGAAGAGTGAGTACATGTTAGGCATTTGAAATGGATTGCGTAGAAGCCAACGAGAGAGCACAGTATGTCTCTCTAAGCAGCAGGGAACTGCTGAGACATGGCTTGACTAGTCATTCAGAGAAGAGAATCTAAGAGGAGGTAGTTATGATGAGAAGGTAACCAACAGGAGTCAGCAAATTAGTCTTCAGAAGAACACTGTGGAGGTTCCTCAAAAAGCTAAAAAGAGGACTAACATATGTTCCAGGAATCTCACCCCTGCGTATATATCTGGAGGAAACTCTAATTCAAAAAGATACACGCACCCTGATGTTTCATAGCAACCGTATTTTCAACAGCTAAGACACGGAAGCAACTTAATGTCCATCGACAGAAGAATGGATAAAGACGTGGTACACATATACAGTGGATTTTTACTCAGCCATGAAAGGAATGAAGTAACGCCATTTGCCGTAGCATCAGCGGACCTAGAGATGTTCATGCTAAGTGAGGTAAGTCAGAGAAAGCGATCGTATGAAAGCATTTCTATGTAGAAAAAAGAAAAAAATAAAACAAGGTAGAAATGAAGTTATAAAACAGAAACAGACTCGCAGACGTGAAAACCAGTTTATGGCTACCAGAAGGCAGATGCAGGAGGGACAAATTAAGAGTTTGGGATTAACATATACACGCTACCATATATAAAACAGATAACAAAAAATACCCCCAAACTGATCTTCAGAAACAAAAATCACAAACTTACGGAGACGGGAGGAAACCTGGAGATCATGTAGCCGAACTGTGTTATTTTACCAGTGATGAAACTGAGGGCCCAAGAAGGGAAGATGTCTGGGTGCTCTGTGGAGCTTTCTGGGATTGCCCAAGAAGGTTGGGGGTGGCCTGGGGGCTGGGACAAGATGTGCTGCCTGAGTGCTGGCGCCAGCCTCTGCATAAAGCCAGGCAGCTGGAGGGATGCAGTGGCTTTTCCGTTTCAGCCTGATGCTTTCTGCGGGGAAGGAAAATCCACTACCTACCTGCTCCTGAACAGGAGCACGGAGAACCCAGTGCTTCAACAGGGACGCCGCACACTTGGACTTCGCGAACAAAGGCAGAAATGTACGTTTGGTTCCAATGTGCACTGACAACCCGGAATGCCTTCTTTTGTCTTCTCCAAATCCCATCCTCCCTTCAGGATCCGGTTCAACTCCCTGCTCCCTCCAAGAAGCCTTCCATGACCACCTACCACCTTGACATGACCACCGACTGTTCAGAGGCTTCTCTCCTAAGGTTCCCCGGGCTCTGACATTCACAGGACCCCCAGCTTCCTTATCTGTTGCTACGTCAGCTTCTGGCCCCTCTGTGTGGTCATTTCTCCAACTAGAAGCTCCTGCACAGTAGAGGGGCTACCTCTAATATATATATATTTGTATATAATATATATATATATATTTGTATTCTACAACACAATTCAGTGCCTAGAACAAGGAAACTGATGGATTCTTTTAGACTTGAAAATGATCTTTTCTGCCTTCTCCCTTGCCCTTCCAAAGCTACTCGAACTTACTAGACTGCCTTGGGGTTCCCACATGGCTCGGTGGTTAAAGAATCCGCCTGCAATACAGGAGACATAGGAGATGCTGGTTCGATCCCTGGACCAGGAAGATCCCTTGGAGAAGGAAATGGCACCAGTGTTCTTGCTGGGAAAAATCACATGGACAGAGGAGCCTGTGGGCTACAGTCCATGGGGTTGCAAGGAATCAGACTGAAGCCTCTGAGAATACTAGCTGCTTTGCATGCCTGCCAGGGATTCCCCATGTTTGCTTAGCACTGAGTGATAAGTTTAACATCATCTATATTCATCTAGAGCTTCAGAGTTGACAAATACCCTGCCACACATGTGAAGACTGAAGGTCAGGAAAGTTAAGCCACCCTTTAGATTTGGGGAGTGATGCTGATCAAAGTGACAGATGAGTTCAAAGTCACACTTAGACTGACTAAGGGCTAATAGGTGCTTAAGGAGAACCAGTGATTTATTAACAAACACCTTCAAGGAAGTAGGAGCTTTGGAAGAAGCACAGGGTATAGAGACCCACATCTTCTGCATCTCAGAGTTTTCATACATGAAAAGATCCAAGTGGACGAGATTAGGAATCTCTCACCTCTGACTGCTGTGACAGCGTCACACTTGCATGGCCGAAATACTAGACCCATTTATTTGCCTGTGCTTGGGTGTTTACTTTGTTGTGACAGATGTGAGGTTTATTCCTATTCTCTGACCAGTTCTAAAATATTGCTTTTGCTTCTTCCTTCCTCCCACATCATCTTCCTCTTAATTTATTGCATATTCAGCCTCTGGCTCCGTCACATTAATCACATGCCCAGTGCACTTCAGAAGAGGTCACTATGCTAATATATTTCATTTGACCCTCAGATCCAGTTTCCACTCCCTTCTACCCTGCCTGGACCCTTAGAGCTGCCCCCGCTCCCAAAGTCTTCATCCATGGGCTTCCTGATTCTGGGGTCTGATTGGGTTTAGCCAACGGGAGGCACAGGCAGGAGGTCAAGGATGGGAGGAGAGTGGAGGTCAGGGCATCTAGTCCCTTGGCTCCCACATTGTTAGATCATGGTGTGCCCTCCAGAAAGACCACAGCATTGTATGCAGCCACATTGTTAGATCATGCGGAACCCTCCAGAAAGACCACAGCATTGTATGCAGCCACAATTTTTGGTTCTGCTAACTGTCCTTCTGTGTCTGGAGTGGTGACAACTCCCTGATGTTACTAGTCACATGGTTTATATCTTCCCTTATAGTTTCCTTAAATCTCATCCAAATCTTTGCAAACACCCCCATTCTTAAGTTCATCAGTTATCCAGTATGACTGTGTCATCTGTTTCTTGTTGGGACCTTAATTAATAGTCATCATGAAAAAAAAAAGATAAATAGTCAGATTCATAGGGACAGGAAGTAGGATGGTAGTTACCAGCAGAATGGGAGTTATTACTTAATGGTTACAAAGTTTCAGTTTGGAAAAATGGAAATGTTCTGGAGACAGTGGTGATGGTTGTACAACAATGTGAAGGCATACAATGCTGCTGAACTGTACATTAAAAAGAGCTAAAATGGCAAATTTCATCTTAAGTATATATTGCCACAGTAAAAAATAAATAGGGGAAATAATTTTGCTAGAGTAAAAAATTATCATTTTTTCCCCTGTTTTCAATATTCTAGAAGAGAGATCATGCTGGGTCAGTCCTCGCATTGACTGGAAATCTTTTATTCCTGCCAAACCGTTTATGAAGCTTAGGATACTGTTTAATTTATTTGGGCAAGTAGATATGTGCTGATTTGGGTCTGGAAATAAAGATGGTTCTTTATTTGATGTCCCTAATAGTGACAGATGGCCTCCTCTGGTCTTAGTACAAAGCCCAGCTCATCTTCACTTATATCATGGAACTTTCTGAAATTGCCACAACATGCCCTGTTGCTCTCTTCCCTGACTCTGAACTCCAACAGTACTGTGCCTGCTCTGTAGAAGTTGTTGCTTAGTTGCTCAGTTGTGTCCAACTCTGCAACTCCATGGACTGCAGCATGCCAGTCTCCTCTGTCCTCCACTACCTCCTGGAGTTTACTCAAATTCATGTCCATTGAGTTCCATTCAGTTCAGTCACTCAGTCATGTCTGACTCTGTGACCCCATGAACCGCAGCACGCCAGGCCTCCCTGTCCATCACCAACTCCTGGAGTTTACTCAAACTCATGTCCATTGAGTTGGTGATGCCATCTAACCATCTCATTCTCTGTCATCCCCTTCTCCTCCTACCTTCAATCTTTCCCAACATCAGGGTCTTTTCAAATGAGTCAGCTCTTTGGATCAGGTGGCCAAAGTATTGGAGTTTCAGCTTCGACACCCGTCCTTCCAATGAACACCCAGGACTGATTTCCTTTTGAGTTGGTCATGCTTAAAGTCATGAATTTCCATTGAATTGGTCATGAGATGGTTAGTTGGTCATTTCTGATCATCTCATCCTCTGCCATTCCCTTCTCCTCCTGCCTTCAGTCTTTCCCAGCATCAGGGTCTTTTGCAATAAGTTGGCTCTTTGCATCAGGTGGCCAAAGCATTGGAGTGTCAGCTTCAGCATGACTCTTTTCAATGAATATTCCGGGTTGATTTCCTTTAGGATTGACTGGCTTGATCTCCTTGCTATGCAAAGGACTCTCAAGAGTCTTTTCCAGCACCACAGTTCAAAAGCATCAATTTGGTGCTCAGCCTTCTTTATAGTCCAACTCTCATGTCTTTACATGACTATTGGAAAAACTGTAGCTTTGACTGTATGGACCTTTGTCAGCAAAGTAACATCTCTGCTTTTTAATATGCTGTAAAGGTTTGTTATAGCTTTCTTTTCAAGGAGCAAGCTTCTCTTAATTTCATGGCTACTATAGAAGTTAGCCTTCTATTTTACTTCTGATTCTATTTTCAGACAGTGGTCATGGAAAGATTCAGGGGTCCTTGAGGACAAGACTCATTGTTCCCCATACAGCTAGACAGATACTGAAGGGTATTCCTCACAGGCTTGGTAAACAAGTACAAGTTTTCATACATGGTAATACACAGTTTACATAATGAAAAGTACTGCAAACAAGAGTATGTTTCTCTCTGGCTCTCGTTCCCACTTGCCGGAAGACTAACTTTCTTATACACATACCAGACTCTTGGCAGCAGTTTGGAATCCAGAAAAAAACGATTGCCTTGGGTACTTCCCGCCGCTCTCTGCTTTCCTTCAGTTCCCCAAAACTTCTGAGCCAGAACTTTCGTAGAAACAGCCAAAATCTTCAAGGAACCGTGAACGCCACTCCAGGAAACTCAGAGGTGGGCAGCATCAACAGGGCTTCCGTTTCACCCAAGATGGGCCATCTGTTCGGTGGAACTGTTCTAGGGTTGCTGCCGCATCCTCTCAATTTCTCTTTTTCCTCTCTTTTTCAAGGAAAAAGAGTAAACTACAGGGTCTATTTATATCATGGTCCTTGTCTTGTTTTCAGCATGGCTTTTTTCAGCAGAAGGAGGAATTTGGTTTTATTCACTGTAACAAATGCTAGTAAACTCCAGTCCCATTCATGTGACTCCGCTCACATCCCCTCTGAAAGCTAAGTTGCATCTGATTCTCTGCGACCCAACGGACTGTTGCCCAGCAGGCTCCTTTGTCCCTGGGATTCTCCAGGCAAGAATACTGGAGTGGGTTGCCGTCTCCTTCTCCAGGGCATCCTCCTGACCCAGGGATCAAACCTGAGTCTCCTGCATTGGTAGGCAGATGCTTTACCACTACGCCACCTTGTCTGGACAGTTTTGAGACTTGACCAGGGAGGAGCCCCAGCACCCCAAAGTTTACTTTGCTCTTGTTCTCTGACGTGAACTGGAAAGTCCTCAAACTGGGATGTGGAGATGAATTAGACTAGTCGTGTGCGTCAGTTCTTAGCTCTTTTATTTATTACGACCTCTGCTTAAAAAAAAAAATTGGTTTGTATAAACTCCTTCATATTAAATATAATAACGTACCATATGTCAAATTTATCACATTTTAGATGAGTTCTTTATTGGTCTCTTGATTTTACTTGTGGCACTAATGGAAACTTTTCATTTTTATGTAGTCCTTCTATGCTAATATTTGTTCTGGCTGGGTGTTTTGTCCCATTGAATTGCCTTTTTCTGTGCTGGTACCATGTTTAATGCTAGTGAGTTAAGTGGTCATTTTCACAATTTTTTTTTGGGGGGGGGATACAATTGATCTAACTTTTCAGGAAAAGCAGTTTGCCCATACATGTCAAGAGCCTGAAAGCTGTTCCTATTTTTTGATCCAATATTTCCCTACCTAGGGACCTACACTAAGGAAATAGTAAAAAATATAAAATGTTTATGCATTAATATTTTCATATCAGTACATTAGCATTATTTATAATAGTGAAAAATTGGATCTAACGCTTTTAGATCCAATTAGGGCTTTTAGCAGGTTACTAGATAGCCATCAAAATTTTAATTACAAAGACAATTTTAAGACCCAAGAAATGCTTATGATATAACTGGTGATGTGCTAGTAAAGGTTTAACCACAGGCCATCTGAAAAAATGAACACAAAACAGCTCTGCTTTGTAGTGCCTGCCAACTTCCATGGTGTAAATATTCCCACCGTGGCTGATTTCCTGCTACCAGCGTGATGTCACTGAATTCAGAGCTGGAAAGAGATGTACTTTGGCTCTTGTGAACAAGTGAGAGCCAGCTCCAGATATTATGTTACTCAACAAAAATAGAATGCAAAGGGTGTATATAGTATGATCTCAACCACATAAGTAATCTATTTAAAAAAGAGGCTGGAAGAAGAGAAGTTACCTTTGGGAGCAGTATTACAAGGAATCCTTTCTGCCCTGCAACTTATTATTTCTCTGCACTCTACAGAATGCTGATACAGAGCCTAAAGGACGATCACAATCAGAAACACACATTGGTGCCTGCCCTGCTTCCCTCCTCCCCCAGCCATTCTTCATTACGGAGCTCGGCTTCTTTGGCCATTCCATTCCCATACTACACTGGGGCCTTTGCAGGGGTCAATCTTCAAGACTTAAGGACTTGCTTGATTTTTCCCAAGCCCTTTCTTTGCTTCAGAATCTCCTGCCCTTCTATCTGTCTCCTTTTTCATCCTCCACCAAGGAGGTGCTTTGGTGGTACAGCAGGCAGAGGGATGAAAAACACACGCATGGGTAACCCGCAAATACAGATGTTTCTGTCACAGGGGACAAAATGCACCTCCCATCACACAAAGTGGATGGGAAACCCTCACTCTGGAAGGAGGGACTCACCCCACCTCATTGTCAGATGGGGAGCATGAGGCCAAGAGACTGATTTAAGGACCCACAATGAGCTAGTGGCTGGGAACCCAGGTCTTCTGACTTCAGACAGTTGCAGTGTTCAGCAAAGCAGTGCTGAAGGCTGTGATCAACATAAAACTTCCTAGGTTAGGAACTGCTCAGAGAAGGTGGTCTCTTCATATCCCTTCGCTCTGTATTTAGACTCGAGTGCATATCCATTGCTGCTACTGGGCACGCTGCCTCTGCTTGCAGGGCAGTGAGGCTGTGCTGTGAAAATGAAAGTGTTCGTCATTCAGTCATGTCTGACTCTTTGTGACCCCCACCAGCCTTCTCTGTCCATGGGATTTCCCAGGCAAGAATACTGGAGTGGGTAGGCATTCCCTTCTCCAGGAGATCTTTCCAACCCAGAGATGGAACCCAGGTCTCCTGCATTGCAGGCAGATTCTTTACTGTCTGAGCCAGCAGGGAAGCCCAAGGCTGTGCTGGGTAGACTGCAAATCTTTCTGTTCTCCAGCAAGCAGCCCCCTCCTTTGCTTTCATAAGTGCCTTTCTGGCTGTGGTCAGCTATGCCCAGAGAAGGGGACTCGGCAGGTGCTTGGGGGCATTTTAAGAACCTGGAATTCCAGAGCTTCATCCCAATAAGCAGCAACTCTTCAGGAAGTTTGTTAGTGGTACAAGTAGGCATAAGGATGTATATGTAAGTATTCCTACCTAGGGCACATCCGAAGTGGAGGTTTAGCAGTCTTTCCCTGGGGGCAATATCGGCACCATGAAGTGGGCCCTCCATGGAGTCTTTCCACTTTAGAATTCTGAAATACAGTGTCCTTGCTTAATTTTTCCACCCATTTTCTTAAGACATGGCACCCCACATCTCAGAGAAGCAGACACTAGTTAGAAACCTCATCCTTGCTAGTGCGCTTGTCTGGACTTGCCCTGATGTTTCTTCCTGCTCCGCTGCATTATCCTCCAATCCAGCATCAAACAGGCCACTCTCGGTGGCTCCGGAGTCACTCTATCGGCATCTGTGTCCCTCGCCCCGAGCCCTGCTGCCATCACAGGTTGCCTGGATACCATGGTAGCCTCCATCCTCAGTCATCCTGCATCCATTCTGTCTCCCTTTCAGGCTATTCTACCCATGAAAACTAGCCAGAGCTGTCTTTTCACAGCTCCCTCGGGTTCATATCACTCTATTACCTGTTTCTCTTAGGACAAGACCCAAGCCCTCTCCATGCAAAGTGCCCAGGAGCAGCTGCCCCCGCTCCATCCCACCCTCACCGTGGCTTTCTGGCCTCTGGCCACTCTTTCAGTTCCTTGCCCGGGCTGACTCCCTTCTACAGGGCATGTTTGGTCCATGCTGCAGCTCTTAATGCTGCTACCCACACACCCGAAAAAGCCCGTCTCTCCTCTTCTCCAGCTCAAGCAACCCTTCATCAGGAAATCTTTACTGCCCGCACTCTCTCCCCCTACCCCTTCATTGCCCAGGTCCTTTGTCACACACTTTCAGAAAATCATGCATCTTTTCTTGAGAACACTTATCTTAATTTGCAGTTGCACATTCATTGATTAAATCCATGCCTTGTCTCAACTAGGGGGACCATGATAGGAGCAGCCACATCTTCCACTGTTCATGAGTGTATCCCCAGCATCTACTACAGTGCTTGCTCACTGCTCATTAAATGCCCTTTCAATGAATGGCTGAGTGAATGAGGTATGACTTCCCCTATGAACCCTTCCAGTTAGGCTACCCACTCCAGTACTGGGCTTCCCTGGCAGCTCAGACAGTAAAGAATCTGCCTGCAATGCAGGAGACCTGGGCTTGATCCTGGGTCAGGAAGATCTCCTGGAGGAGGGCATGGCAACCTACTCTGGTATTGTTGCCTGGAGCATTCCCATGGACTGAGGAGTCTGGTGGGCTACAGTCATGGGGTCACAAAGAGTTGGACACAACTGAATGAGTAAGCACAGCTCAAGAACCCTTCGAGACCATCCCTCCTGCCTCTCTGCTTACTTGACACTCCTTTGTATCCATCTGTCAGTTTCCCCATCTGTAAAATGGGATCAACTCTACATCACAAGGTTGAAAGGCAGGTGAGTTATGATGATGGGTCTAGACACACCACAACGGCTACCACAGTGTGGGTACTCAAAAAACACTTGTTTTCTTGACGATCATGCTTGTTTCATTCAATCATAAGCCCTTTAAAGGTACAGGCTTCACATCATTTGTCTCAGTAGTCCCCTCCAAGGGAGGGGCTTGCACACAGCAGGTGGGCCCCTCTGAATGCCTGGATATGTTTGAACAATAGGACCGAAACATTAGCTTACATGGTCCCTGGCTGCATTTCCATGACTAAACCCTTAATTACCGCATCTTCCCATGAAACATCTTTTCTGATCACATAATTCATGGCAGTTTCTGGCTAATTCATTTTTGATCAACTGGATTGCTCTACACTTAGATTCCCGTAATGTAGCCCTTGGAGTTCCCCTCAGCTCTGGAAGGCAGCCTGGCTCATTTGAACAAATTGTTTAACATGTTAAATTAGATTCAACTGTCCTTAGGAAGAAAAATTAAAAAAAAAAAAAGATGAATATCAATTGTCCTTATGTCCACAATCTTCCAGAACTGCTTTATTTCACCACTGACAGCTCCCAAGGCATGTTTGCTTGGTGACTGTGCAGGAGGTTCAAGTAATTTTCAGCATCACCAGCCAGCACTCCCTGAGAATGTAATGATGGCTTGGCACCAAGCTCACAGCATTGTAGAAACGTTGCTGACCCAAAGATACTGCATGCTGCAATGGGGGTAATTCATTCACTGACTGTTAACATCATTATTTCATCCAGTCACGCTTCTCTCTTTCGCCCGGCCCTATCCATCGCGTACCTGTTGAAATCCTGTTTATCCTGTAAAGCCCGACTCAGGTATCCCCTTCCTCCCAGAAGCTTCTCCATGCTTTCATAAAAAAGGAATCTGTCCTTTAATTGGGCTAACTCATTGTCCTGAACACACTTCTCACACTCAACACTGTTTCTTCATTAAATGTTTCTCTCTTTTTGAAGTGTGAGATACTTAAAAGGAGGGAAAGCATTGTGTCCCCAACACCTAATAGGGTGCTTCATCTGTAGTAACTGCTCACTGAATGCTTCTGGACTGAATGGATAAATTCATTCAGCCAACAAATATTTATCTGTGCAGTGTGCTAAGAATAGCTCGCAGACCCTGCCCTCTAGGTGTTCGGGGTTATTTTGGAAAACGACATGCACATATATAAAATGTAGTGTCATCAGTGGAATCACAGAGGTGGGTGTGAAATACTAGGAGAGTCCCGGGGGGTGGGGATGGCTACCGCGTGCATAATCGATACACGGTAACCATGAGGCAGTTAGTCAGCACTTAGAAGTTAGAGGAGGGAAAAATTAGTGTGATGGGGATGATCAAAGCAAGGTTGGGCCTAATTCTTTGATATTTGGGGTATGATTTGATTCATGTAAGCAGTTTCTTTCATCATGATCAGGTTAAGATATGCAACATTTACCCGCAATAAAGAGGATGGATCCAGACCTAGGAATGTGTGAAGCCTGGGACAGCTGACGGCCAGGCGGTCCTGATCTATGACTACGGTCCTATCAGAGCTCGCCTTCTGAAGCCTGTTTGGCTGAGATTTAGAGCTTGGACACTAAGAAATATATAATTACAAGTCAAAGAGTTCATTCTAGATGTGAGCTTTGACTTGGAGCCTAGTTTGGCGAGTTCCCACACTGTGGGAAGTCACATACCCCACTGGGCACCAGGCCAGGTGAAGACCCCCTGCCCTTGGGTGTGGCTGCAGGGCCACAGCAACAAAGGGAGCAGTCCAAGCCCTGGCCTCACACTGGGGAGCTGGCTGTGTTGGCCTTGGGCAGCCGGAGGCAGCTGGTACACGGCCCATGACCAGGCCGAGGACTCTTGGTAGGAATCCGGCCCTGAGATGGTTGGTGAGCTTGGGAAGTGGAGTCTGGTGGGCTCTGGGAGGTTCTGAGTACCCTGTCTGTGCAGACCACCATTCAGAGAGGACAAAAACCCACAGGATGCCCCCCTCCCATGCCTGGCAAACATACACATTCACAGAAGTGCTTCCATAAAATGATGGGGTTACAACCACCTGAAGCAGTGTCACATAAAAATCAAGGTGGGAAATCCAAAGTCTGCCAACCCAACATGGCAGGACCACGTGTGAGTTTCAGATGGTCCTGGGGCATCTTCAGCTGTAGGTCTGGGCGAGAGGAAGGCACGGAAGCCGGTTGCTGGACCCGTTTCCTCCAGTCCGGGTCATTTGTATTCCTTCTGACCTTGATAACACGCCACCATTATGTAGAAGAAAGTGAGTAGGGAAGATGAACCGGCCTTTTTCCTCCAAGACCTAATTCAGAGNGCGAGAGGAAGGCACGGAAGCCGGTTGCTGGACCCGTTTCCTCCAGTCCGGGTCATTTGTATTCCTTCTGACCTTGATAACACGCCACCATTATGTAGAAGAAAGTGAGTAGGGAAGATGAACCGGCCTTTTTCCTCCAAGACCTAATTCAGAGGCACTTCATCCATCCGTCTGTGTTTCCTTTTTCCTTTGCTCCGGTCTGGCCCTTGGTAGGGCAACTGTGAGCCCATCTTCCCTGCAAGCTGCCGAGCAAGGAGCTCCAACAGTCAGGGAGCTGAGCCACACAGGGAAGACAACTGAGCTTCAGTCCAGTCATTTCTATGATCCCTTTTCACCTTTCCTTTAATGTCCTACCTTGTTACAGGAAGCCTCATTGTTTGTGCTTGCATGGAACGCTTCTGGGCTCCTCTGTACGCAGAAGAGACCCCGGCCTCCCCCAGTACCTGGACTGTGCCCTCAGTGGGCTGGTGCCGGGGCCAGGATGGCATGGAAGGAACAGCGTGGGCACAAAGGAGCATCAGTTGCCATCTCTTCCGTGAAGCATTAACTGCCTGTTACTTTTCTCTCCTCATAGCATCCTCTGGAAGATAGTATTAGCATCGTCTTACTGACATGGAAGTAGAAAGGTCAAGAAATAGAGAGAGTTGCTGCGGTTTCCTCCTTACTGGGATCAGCTTGTTTGCCGCAAGGAAGATACCAAAAATACATCTTTGGGAATAGACCCGTGTGTGGACCTGAAATGGATCCACAAGTTGGTAGAAAGAAAGGTGGCTTCAGGGGGAAGGCATTCTGGCTTTTCGTCTATTTCTTTTTCTTAGAGATGCCCATGTTCTCTGCCCACCTGCCCCTGTCTCCCCTCGAGCCGACTGGCCAGCCCTCTCCACCCTCCTCGTCTGTTCCAGACGGGCCAGAGCAGTGGTTAAGCCCTTGTTCCCTTCTCCAACTGGGCAGAACTCAGCTGCTCAGATAGCTCATCGGCTTTGAAAACAGTGATTTTCATATATGAAATTTCATTGCTGTAAAAGTATATTTTACATACAGTCTTAAGTAAGTGCATGTGTGTGCATGTATATGTATGCATGTTATGTGGTAAATATGTGTGTGCATGCTAGGTCACTTCAGTCGTCTCCGACTCTTTGTGACGCTATGGACTGCAGCCCACCAGGCTCCTCTGTCTGTGGGATTCTCCAGGCAAGAACACTGGAGTGGGCTGTCCTCCACCAGGAGATCTTCCTGACCCAGGGATCAAACCCGCGTCTCTTACATCTTCTGCCTTAGCAGACAAGATCTTTACCACTAGCACCACTACATACAAAAATACTCAGCTTACAAACAAACAGACACACATATAAGCATATATGTTTGTTTTAGAAACATATAACTGAAGAATATGTCATCAAACAATATTGTATTCAAAGTACTCTGACGCTTTCCACTCTTTTTTTATCCTATTAGAAAAAGTACTACCCATTATCTTCCAAAATCAGTCTCATAAGCCACTAATGAAGAGGCTCTTGCCTTGGAAAGCACACTTGCAGAAGCTGAAGGGCCTCGGGGCTCAGTCCTGGTGTCTCTTCTGTCCCCTTTCTCATACTCGCCTTTGGTGAACTTATCCAGCTTCACGATACTGACGACACCCAAAGTCACACCGAAGCCTGGACCTCCTCCCGCTCCCTCAGCCCCACACAGGTCAATGGCCTACTTGGCATCTGCACTGGGATGCTCAATGGCCTCTCACCAAACTCCTGGCCCCATCCCAGGCCCAGGCTTCTTGGAGCTCATCCTGTCTCATGAAATCACCACTCCATTCTACAGACACACAGGCTCAAGCACTTAGTCATCCCTGATACTACTCCATTTCCAAGCCACTTGTAGACTCAGCCTCAAATATGTCTAGAAATGAACAACTCCCACCACCTCCACAACCGCCTCTCTGGTTTCACCACCATCTCCTCTCTTCTGGATCACTGTAATATCCTCCTAACAGATCTCTTGTTTTCATTTCAGCCAAGTCATCCTTTAAAAATATATCAGGTCATATACCTCTCTGCTCAAAATCCTCCAGCAAATCCCTGCCTTATGCAGCATGAAACCCAAGGCCTACCCACAGTCTTCAGGGTTCTCCAGGCTGGACCTGGCTTCTCTTTGACCTCAGGCCTTGGTCTCCCCTTCCCTTTTCTCTGCTTTCACTCTCTGCCTGCCACACCACTCACACTCCTCACTCAAGATCTTGGCTCTTGCTGTTCCATGGCCTGTGCCTTCTCTTTGCCTATTATCCATGTGGCTCACTATGACAGTCAGGATTCTGAAGACAAAACCAGTAGGATGTTTACAGGTAGAGAAAGAAATGCATTACAAGGAACTGGCTCCCATGTTTATGGAGGCTGATGAGCCCTAAGAACCTCAGTCAGGAAGAGAGCTGATGGTGTAGGGGGCCTACAGGCTCAGGACCCAGGAAGAGCTGAGGTTTCAGTTCAAGTCTGAAGGCAGGAGAAAAAAAAAAAAAAAAGATGCCCTAGCTTGAAGGTTTCCAGGCAGGCGGTTTTATCTTGACTGGAGAAAGGATCAGCCTTTTGTTCTATTTAGACCTTCAACTGATTGGATGAGGCCCACCCATACGAGGGGAGCAATCTGCTTTACTCAGTCTACTAATTTCAATGTTAAACTCATCCAAAAGCACTCTTAGAAAAACAACCAGGATAAAATGTGACCAACGATTTGGGCACCCCATGTCCTAGTCAAGTTGACACATAACATTAACCATCTACTCCTTCCTTCCCCTTTAGGTTTCTGTTCAAATATTGCTTTATAAAACATTCTATAACCATTTATATACAATAATACTCTTGTCCTTTCTCATGGTCCTTCAAATCCCCTTACCCTCTTTTCTCTTTGTCCAAAGCACTTATTACCTAAGCTGACTTACGTATTTTTTAAATTATAATTGTAAATTGTATTATTTTCTAACCCAAATTGTAAACTTCATGAGGGTAGGTACCTTGTTTTCTTTCCAGTGCCCAGAATAATGCCTAGCATTTAATCACTGCTTAACAGCTTATTGGCAAGAGACATATTAATACATCTTTGTTACCCAAACCTTATTGGCCAGAGACATTTCAACATCCACTTACGTACCAAATCACTGGCCACAGGTATTGGTTCTTGTAAAACTCCTCTGGTCAATAATGTGTTAAGTAACAGTTTTTGAATTAATGAATGATTCTTTAGACAGCCAGTGAAGAAGTCATTCTTGGGCTTGGTACTTGCCCTGGGCAGTAGCCACCTGTTACAAAGAACACTGTCTTTGTCTCCTGACTGCGGGCAGTGGAAGGACTGAGTTAGTTAGAAGGGGCCTCTGCACGTGCCAAGCTCATACATGTTGAGTTGCATATATCACAAGCCTCATGTTTTTCTTCATTGGTGTGGACTGTCAATCAGTGTTTTTGTCTTTATGAAGTCCCATGAAAAATAAAGTTACAGAGCCATAAAAAACTTGAAGATGTTCTGCACCTTCAGAGAAGAAAAGGACTGATTCCAGCTTGCAGAACAGAGAATCTTGGTAGAGAAAGGATATCTTAACTGAGTCCTGATAGTAGGCAATGGGACTAGAGATGAGGCTGAGGAGGAAGGGCAAGTAAGCTTGAGGAATAAGCATACACACAGATAAAGGTGTGGAAAATTACATCTGTAGGCACAAAAAGAGTGAGCAGTTTCACCTAGCATCTGATTAGTACCAGCTAAAGCCAAACCATTTTCCTGGGTGCAAGATCATTGACAAATTCAGATGAGATATATACAAGCCCTCAGGTTTCATTTTCCTATGCAGCAGTTAAATGGCCTGCATTACCCGGATCATCGCTTCTCCTCTCCCCTCTGGTGGGCTCTGCATCAGTGAAACAAAAGCTTAGACATCCCCTAGCTGTTCCTGTTTAGGACACCTTTGATATTCAACAGGTACAGGTGAGATTGCAGTAACTGCAAGAAATGATGGGAATTTGTACTTGCAAAATGCTTGTCTCCACTTTCGGGGTGTTTAATTAGTTGATTCGCACATATTCTACTGTGTGAGGGGACCTGGATAGTCCTCATGACAGTATTAGCTTTTTTATTTTATTTTTTTCAGATCAGGAGCTGGAGGCAGGGCGGAGAGGGTAAGTATCTGACTGAACAATTTGAAGCTTGTCAGAGCCATGATTTTCCTCTCAGTGTTCAATAATTTCAGAGCTGCTCCTGATTTATTCAGACTTGCCAAAGAACTGTGTTCTTTTTTACACACTGCTTTTAAAAAATCACCAACTTTTAATCATGTTAAGGACCTCCTGGAAGAAAGAAGAAAGATGGAAAGATGTCCTTAACTCCTAAGACTCTGATTTCTTTTTCCCCTTATTTTTGCATTCTGTCTCTGTTTCTGTGTCTGCCCCTCTGTCTGTCTGCTTGTTTCTGCTGTCTTTGTCCATTTAGTCTCTCTGAGAGGCAACAGAGTCTACTGCACAGAAAGAACAAGACAGGTTGGAATCTGTGCATCACCAGCAAATTGCTTAACCTTTCTGAACCTTGTTTTTTTTTTTTGGACTTAGAATGAGAAGTTGCCTCAGGCCAGAGGAGGCAGGGTGGTGTGACAAAAAGCTAGCATTTCTAGGTTCTTATGGGGTTCCTGTCATATACCAACTCAGTGGCCCTGAGCAGGCTCTTAACTCACCCGCCTCTCCCTACCCCCTGCCACCCACTGCATATCAAGTTTCTCACTTGACAGAGTAAGGACCACATGAGGCTATGGGGAGGAAAAGAAGAGGCAATAAATTAGCAGGGAGAGCGTGTGACCTCAGGAAGCCTGAGGTTTGACTCCCGCTAGGAGAAGGCAATGGCAACCCACTCCAGTACTCTTGCCTGGAAAATCCCATGGGCGGAGGAGCCTGGTGGGCTGCAGGCCATGGGGTGGCTAAGAGTCAGACACGACTGAGTGACTTCACTTTCACTTTTCACTTTCATGCACTGGAGAAGGAAATGGCAACCTGCTCCATTGTTCTTGCCTGGAGAATCCCAGAGACGAGGGAGCCTGGTGGGCTGCCGTCTATGGGGTTGCACAGAGTCGGACACGACTGAAGCGACTTAGCAGCAGCAGATATTAGCTGTATGATCTTGTATAAGTAGCTTACTAATGATAGTTAATAATCATTGTGCATGTAGTAACTGGTATCATGTACCAGGTATTACTTTAAACTTTTACATGGATTATCTCAATGAGTCTCCCTAATCTGATAGGAGGGGGTGATACTATTTTCTCTATTTTGTTCACAAGAGAATGGAGCCTCTAAGAGGCTCAGGCAATTGCTCAATGTCAAGGGCTAGAACCTGGTGGAGCACGGAAGCAAGTCCAGCTCTTTACCACTGGGCTATCATGACTCCAAGGCTTCACTTGGGCATTGCAAGTCCACAAGTAGAATTGTTTATATGATAAGCACTAAGAAATACTTACTTCGTGAGGCTTTGACCAGGAGTAAATGAGATGTTACTTATAAAAGACTTATCACAGTGTCTCATATAATATAAGCCTATAATAAACATCAGCATATATGCGACCCCATAGATTGCAGCCCATCAGGCTCCCCCATCCCTGGGATTCTCCAGGCAAGAATACTGGAGTGGGTTGCCATTTCCTTCTCCAGTGCATGAAAGTGAAAAGGGAAAGCGAAGTCACTCAGTTGTGTCTGACTCTTTGCGACCCCATGGACTGCAGCCCACCAGGCTCCTCCATCCATGGGATCCTCCAGGCAAGAGTACTGGAGTGGGTTGCCATTGCCTTCTCTGATATGTATATATAACCTTACTTATTTATTTTTGGACTGTGACGGGGTAACTCACATACATTGCGTGTATATGAATAAGTAGCAGTGACCTTTTATTTACTCTCCAAGTCACTGTCGTGATGACAATCTCCGACATTCCTTCTAAGTCTGGAGTCAGACCTTCTATGATTCAGTTTCCCCAGGCTTTCTCAGCTCCAGCAAAAGTTCCCAGGCCACTTTACACAGTGATGACAAATGGTTCCAGAGCTCTTTGACTTCTGTATTAATTTAATGTGAGAAAACAGAGAGTTCCATGAAAACAAGCCACTGTGGTTTCTTTTTAAGCCCCGAACTTCCACTGCAGCTTGCACCTGCACCACTCCCAGCAGCCTGCGGTAGAACAGTGTTCTAGTCATTCTGCACGGTGAGTCACACATCAGTTATCAAGACTGCATCTCATGTTCCCAAAAGAAAAGATGCCCCTTGAGAAGCAAGGGGGGAGAAAGGTGAGTCAAAGGGCTTTGAGTCACTGGTGCACAGGGAGCACACGCAATGCCAACCATTACCCACTTAGTCTTTCACTCACCGATCATTTATTAAAGCCTCCTTCAGTACTAGGCGCATGCATGCACGCACGCGTGCACGCGCGTGTGCGCGCACACACACACACACACACACACACAAGTCCAGTAAGTAATTCTTGCTGTCCTGGAGGAGAAGGGAAAGGATTTTCTATCCCTTGCTTGGGCACTGATCTAGGAGTCATCACTTATTCCTTACAATAATCCCCCTGAGATAGGCATCATAATTCCCATTTGGAAGAAAAGGGGATTGAGGTTGAAATCCTTCAAGGGATTCATCCAGGGATCATACAGCTGGGAACTGGTAAGATTAGGACTGTGGTTCTGCCACCATTTTACCATGCCTCTGCTGAGAGAAGCTCATGTCCAATGGGGGAGATAAACCCAGATGATTACTTCCATGGAATAATAAGGTCATGGAAGTTTGGTCTTGCAGGATGCAAGAATTTTGTGCTGAGAGTTCCTAGCAGGTATCATGAGATTTGTCACTCCCAGTCTTAAAGGGGGCAGGATGAATCGGGTTCTCTGCTCACGGGGTGTTATCTCAGCTCCTCTGTGTCCATCTCTTCAGTTCAATTGCAAAGGAAGCCATGGTGTTCAGGAGGGTGGGACCACCTTGAAGGCTGCCACAGCTGCTGGCAGAAAAAGGGAGGACGCTGTGCAGCCCTGGCATGGCTGGTATATTGTAGAAGAAGCTCCCAGGCTTCCTAAATGAAGCTCATCACTTCATTTCTCTGCTTCAAGCCCTGCAGTAACTCCCCAGGCATAGAAAAGGGACCAAGTCCTGAGCTGGGCTGTGAGGCTCCTCTGTGAGGCCCCAGCCCAGCTCTCCCATCCTTTACCACTTCACCACTGGCTCCCGACAACTCCAGCCAAGCCACACCCCTCTTCTTCCATTCAGGACTTTTTGCCTTTGCTCAACCAAGTTTTTTTTTTTTTTTTTTTTTTAACCACTTATTGCTTAACTCGAAAGTCTCCTTTGCCATGTGAACATCTCATATATTTTCAGGTGCAATGAGTCACTTCCCTCCCTCCTCTGCTTTCTCCTAGCACTTTGCCCATGCTTCTGAAACAGCACAAAGCACAATCTGCCATGGACGATGCCTAGCTGTGAACGCATGTTCCTTATGGAGACGTGGTCCTCTTGGCTTCCTCCTCAGGCCCCAGCCTAGAGCCTCCTCTCCCTAGAACCTTCGATTGTGAAATCGACCAGGAAACTGTGATGTGAACACGGCTGGTTTTAGGCAGTCGTTTGCCTGTGTGACTTCAGAATTGCTCCCCACCACCTCAGTCTGCTCTGAATTATGGGGCCCTGATTCTTGCAAACCATACTTTCTGGGTACATATGGGCATCAGGAAACCTACATGTCAATTCTGGCTGTCACTAAGCAGTTTGGGGTAATTTACATAGTTTTTTTGGGTTTTAGATGATGACTCGTTAATGAAATTATGATGCTAAATTAATGCCCTGTAAGAACCTGAGCATCCTTTCATCATGTATCCATGCACTTATCTATGTATTTATCCATTCATCCATCCATTCACTTAGTCATGAGACATATATAGACCTCCTCCCTCTTCCAGGCAATGGGGACACAGGCGGGTACAGCATGGTTTCTATACTCAGGAAGCTCAAACTGGAGCAACAGAAATACTTTTAGAAAGCGAGATGGGAGCAGACATGATCTTTAGGAAATATGTGGGCCAGTGTACTGTGGGGGCCAATGGGAGCCAATTTCCTGACGGCAGAACAAAAGCAGTGGATAAAAACCAGAGGAAGTTTGATTGCATCTCCAGAAGACAGGGTGAACTTTACAACAATTAGGGGAGCTCCACACTGATTATAAAGCAGTGATATCCTGTCAACAAACAGATCCGAGAAGGAGCCCCAGCAGGCCACAGGGGAATGATCTCCCGCTCTGGGAAGATGGATTAGATGGTCCCTAAGATGGATTTTGAATTCCCAAGATACTATGATTCTGAAAGTCCAGACTTCTAGACTCCAAACTAGTAGCCTGAAACTCTTTGGAAGCAAGCAGCATGTGTTTACCTTTAAAAAAATCTCTGTGGAATCCCAACTTATCAAGCAAGTAAAACTGAAGTGACTCCGCAGGGCCCGACTGCCCCAATCTTCCCCGAGATCCTGGGAGAACAGACGGAAGGCCACAGCTGTAAAGGATTCGGCTCCTTGGCTGAGCAGAGCTGAGCTGTAAGGGCCTGTTGGTCCAGCGCCTCATGCTTCCTCCCTCCAGGCTCTGCACCCTCCACGGCTGGGCCCTCTCCCTCCCCAAAGACCCTCGCTGACCTTGGCCTCTACTCGATGCCACACAACTTGCAGCATAGGGCGCTGACTCTGGGCCTGGCTCTGACTTTGCTCTTGTGTTGGAGCTTCAGTCAGCAAATGACTTTAGTCTCCATGATCCTGGCTCCTTGTCTCCACCTGGAAACCCTGTCAAGGGGGACTTCCGCCCTCCTCCTCATCTTCTCCCTCACCATTTGCCCTTTCATTCCTGGCCCTGAGCACCTTCATTTTGGGGCTGTAACACATTTCCTGAGCACACCCTCTGAGCCAGCAGCAGTGCCTGTGTTTGATACTCACTTCAAAACTGTGAGTCAGGCTTTAGCATCTGTACCCACATTCCAAATGGGGACACGAANCACACACACACACACACACACACACAAGTCCAGTAAGTAATTCTTGCTGTCCTGGAGGAGAAGGGAAAGGATTTTCTATCCCTTGCTTGGGCACTGATCTAGGAGTCATCACTTAATCCTTGCAATAATCCCCCTGAGATAGGCATCATAATTCCCATTTGGAAGAAAAGGGGATTGAGGTTGAAATCCTTCAAGGGATTCATCCAGGGATCATACAGCTGGGAACTGGTAAGATTAGGACTGTGGTTCTGCCACCATTTTACCATGCCTCTGCTGAGAGAAGCTCATGTCCAATGGGGGAGATAAACCCAGATGATTACTTCCATGGAATAATAAGGTCATGGAAGTTTGGTCTTGCAGGATGCAAGAATTTTGTGCTGAGAGTTCCTAGCAGGTATCATGAGATTTGTCACTCCCAGTCTTAAAGGGGGCAGGATGAATCGGGTTCTCTGCTCACGGGGTGTTATCTCAGCTCCTCTGTGTCCATCTCTTCAGTTCAATTGCAAAGGAAGCCATGGTGTTCAGGAGGGTGGGACCACCTTGAAGGCTGCCACAGCTGCTGACAGAAAAAGGGAGGACGCTGTGCAGCCCCGGCATGGCTGGTATATTGTAGAAGAAGCTCCCAGGCTTCCTAAATGAAGCTCATCACTTCATTTCTCTGCTTCAAGCCCTGCAGTAACTCCCCAGGCATAGAAAAGGGACCAAGTCCTGAGCTGGGCTGTGAGGCTCCTCTGTGAGGCCCCAGCCCAGCTCTCCCATCCTTTACCACTTCACCACTGGCTCCCGACAACTCCAGCCAAGCCACACCCCTCTTCTTCCATTCAGGACTTTTTGCCTTTGCTCAACCAAGTTTTTTTTTTTTTTTTTTTTTTAACCACTTATTGCTTAACTCGAAAGTCTCCTTTGCCATGTGAACATCTCATATATTTTCAGGTGCAATGAGTCACTCCCCTCCCTCCTCTGCTTTCTCCTAGCACTTTGCCCATGCTTCTGAAACAGCACAAAGCACAATCTGCCATGGACGATGCCTAGCTGTGAACGCATGTTCCTTATGGAGACGTGGTCCTCTTGGCTTCCTCCTCAGGCCCCAGCCTAGAGCCTCCTCTCCCTAGAACCTTCGATTGTGAAATCGACCAGGAAACTGTGATGTGAACACGGCTGGTTTTAGGCAGTCGTTTGCCTGTGTGACTTCAGAATTGCTCCCCACCACCTCAGTCTGCTCTGAATTATGGGGCCCTGATTCTTGCAAACCATACTTTCTGGGTACATATGGGCATCAGGAAACCTAGATGTCAATTCTGGCTGTCACTAAGCAGTTTGGGGTAATTTACATAGTTTTTTTGGGTTTTAGATGATGACTCATTAATGAAATTATGATGCTAAATTAATGCCCTGTAAGAACCTGAGCATCCTTTCATCATGTATCCATGCACTTATCTATGTATTTATCCATTCATCCATCCATTCACTTAGTCATGAGACATATATAGACCTCCTCCCTCTTCCAGGCAATGGGGACACAGGCGGGTACAGCATGGTTTCTATACTCAGGAAGCTCAAACTGGAGCAACAGAAATACTTTTAGAAAGCGAGATGGGAGCAGACATGATCTTTAGGAAATATGTGGGCCAGTGTACTGTGGGGGCCAATGGGAGCCAATTTCCTGACGGCAGAACAAAAGCAGTGCATAAAAACCAGAGGAAGTCTGATTGCATCTCCAGAAGACAGGGCGAACTTTACAACAATTAGGGGAGCTCCACACTGATTATAAAGCAGTGATATCCTGTCAACAAACAGATCCAAGAAGGAGCCCCAGCAGGCCACAGGGGAATGATCTCCCGCTCTGGGAAGATGGATTAGATGGTCCCTAAGATGGATTTTGAATTCCCAAGATACTAGGATTCTGAAAGTCCAGACTTCTAGACTCCAGACTAGTAGCCTGAAACTCTTTGGAAGCAAGCAGCATGTGTTTACCTTTAAAAAAATCTCTGTGGAATCCCAACTTATCAAGCAAGTAAAACTGAAGTGACTCCGCAGGGCCCGACTGCCCCAATCTTCCCCAAGATCCTGGGAGAACAGACGGAAGGCCACAGCTGTAAAGAATTCGGCTCCTTGGCTGAGCAGAGCTGAGCTGTAAGGGCCTGTTGGTCCAGCGCCTCATGCTTCCTCCCTCCAGGCTCTGCACCCTCCACGGCTGGGCCCTCTCCCTCCCCAAAGACCCTCGCTGACCTTGGCCTCTACTCGATGCCACACAACTTGCAGCATAGGGCGCTGACTCTGGGCCTGGCTCTGACTTTGCTCTTGTGTCGGAGCTTCAGTCAGCAAATGACTTTAGTCTCCATGATCCTGGCTCCTTGTCTCCACCTGGAAACCCTGTCAAGGGGGACTTCCGCCCTCCTCCTCATCTTCTCCCTCACCATTTGCCCTTTCATTCCTGGCCCTGAGCACCTTCATTTTGGGGCTGTAACACATTTCCTGAGCACACCCTCTGAGCCAGCAGCAGTGCCTGTGTTTGATACTCACTTCAAAACTGTGAGTCAGGCTTTAGCATCTGTACCCACATTCCAAATGGGAACACTAAGCCCCCTAGAGAGCAAGTCACTTGCTCATGTTCTCTCAGCTGACAAGATGCTGAGCTGAGCTCATCACCTGGTCTGTCTGGTCCTGGATCCCAGGTCCAGTCCACACCTCAGGGGAACCTGGCCCTCCTCGGTCTGGGTCCTGCCTTGCTCTTTTTGGTTATCCTTGCAAGTGCCAGAACCACCCACTGCTTGAACACAAATTTCCTACCTGGTTTCTGAGTCTTGGCAGCCTCTGAATTCTGCTTTGTTTTAATCTGTTTACATACTCTCAGATTTATTAAGCCATCACTATGTACTTAGCATGGATTTCAACACTTTATATGCATTAACATATTTAATCCCTTCAACATACATTATGAGGTAGGCATACTTCTTATATCGATTTTACAGATGAGAAAACAGAGGCCCAATAAGGTTGAATAACAGTCAGAAAACTATTAAATGGTAAAGCCAATATAAACCTGGGTCTCTGGCTCCAGATCCTGAATTCCTAATAAATATACCCTGTCTGTAGTGTTTTGACTGGCCAACTATGTCCTCCTTACCAGGAGCTGAGATGGTTAGACTAAATGGAATAAGGATTTAATAAAGCTTAGTGACTACCCTTCCCTAGAGGTGTCAGAAGGATAACTTTTCTGCATGGCATTTTGTCATGAGACCAGGTTTTTATTCAAGCTAATAAATCAGTAATGAGAGTGGTGTGTGTGTGTGTGTGTGTGTGCGCATGCACTGACATGGGGAACAAAGATATCTCTGCACACATTTCTGGTAAGACACCTTTTTCATTTCCACTCAGCTGCATCAGAATATCTCATTTTGCTTCAATGAATGGTTGAAGTTCTGTGCTGACAAACAGATTTCATCTCTTGTTCCAAATTTGGTCAATTTATTGTGGCTGCTTGGAACTGTGAATTGGGAAGGATTCTGCAGTCTCATTTGGTCTCAGTAGGAAAGAGAGTCATGATATATTAATAATGCCTGCCATGAGCAAGGCAAGGGAGGTGAAAGTGATGCATATGAGTTGTTCAGCTGATATCCATGGGCTGATTTCCTAACCAGACTCTTACCTGTTTTACCTCAATCAGTGAAATGGGAAGAACTATCCTCACACCAAGATGTGACCTGTACTTTGATAGGATCTCCATCTACTTTATCTTTGGACGGCTGCAATATAGAACATGTAATAGTATATGGAGAGTGGAAGATGGCGAGAGGGGCTTACAGCAAGTGTTGCTTGAGTATGTCTTGTCTTGGCATTCCTTCATAATCCAAATAGAGTACAAAAGCTTCATTCATAGCTTGGGGAATCAGAAGAGAAGATCAGTTTTGGTTTAGTTCTTGAGCACAGGACTCTGAAATCTTTCCCAAAGGCAGTGTTCTATATCTTACCTTGCTGAAAGTCATGGCAATATAAACTGCAGCTCCAGGGTTCTGAGCTCAGTTTCCTCCCCCACTGCTCTTGGAACACATTCTGGTAGACTGTGAGATCCACAGTGTTTTTCCCAAGTCTTTCCAGAGCTAATTTTGCCTCACGGTTCAGTGTCTAACTCAGATGACTCTACATTAAAAAGGCTCTCGTTCCGTGCCCTGTCAGAAGTCTTCCTTAGCAATCCTCTGTCGTACTCTTCTATTTTCTTCATGTCTTGCTTCACTGACTTGACTTGCTTTCCTCACTGATTTGTTTACTTGTTAAGCATCTGCCCCTTCATGTCTGCCATGTAAGCCCCATGGTTTTTTTCTTGCTCATAA
>SJYX01003298.1:460102-502184 GCA_006410675.1 Oreotragus oreotragus | reverse complement strand
GTGGAAGTGAGAAATAGATTTAAGGGCCTAGATCTGATAGACAGAGTTCCTGATGAACTATGGAATGAGGTTCGTGACATTGTACAGGAGACAGGGATCAAGACCATCCCCATGGAAAAGAAATGCAAAAAAGCAAAATGGCTGTCTGGAGAAGCCTTACAAATAGCACTGAAAAGAAGAGAGGCGAAAAGCAAAGGAGAAAAGAAAAGATATAAGCATCTGAATGCAGAGTTCCAAAGAATAGCAAGAAGAGATAAGAAGCCTTCTTCAGCAATCAATGCAAAGAGATAGAGGAAAACAACAGAATGGGAAAGACTAGAGATCTTTTCAAGAAAATTGGAGATACCAAGGGGACATTTCATGGAGTTCTTAACATTCTGATATTTTCTGGTATTCTAATGGAAAACCTGATGGCTTCACAAAAGTTAACAAAAGGACTGAATGAACCAGTGAATATGCTTATAACTTTTATGGTTTCTCTCTGAAAAATTACAGGTTTGAATCTTATGTTTTCTGGGAGTAGGGAAAGCCTTCCTCTCAAAGTAATTATGATAATACTTTGGTAAAATTATATGTTATAAACAAAACAATTATATTTTCTCTCTATCTGACTCCTCCAGAAATTTGAAACTCTTAGGTTTCCAGTATATTTATCAAATGACGTAGGAAGGACAGTGAATATGCTTATAACTTTTATGGTTTCTCTCTGAAAAATTACAGGTTTGAATCTTATGTTTTCTGGGAGTAGGGAAAGCCTTCCTCTCAAAGTAATTATGATAATACTTTGGTAAAATTATATGTTATAAACAAAACAATTATATTTTCTCTCTATCTGACTCCTCCAGAAATTTGAAACTCTTAGGTTTCCAGTATATTTATCAAATGACGTAGGAAGGTTATCTCACTAATAGGTACAAAAATCTCAAGGAATTTTTGAGACCTTAAAAAGGGAAGAATTCACCTAGATTTGTTAGCAAAATCTGTGATAAGCCTTTGGTGTGAGTTTCCCAGCCCTGTTTTATTTTAAAAGTTCAGTCTGAGACTCTATAAATGTTTCAGCAAAATAAAAAGTCTATGATCAATTATGGTTATATAAATCATCAGACCAAAATTAATGAGAATAGACCTATTTTGCAAACAAGCTAGCTTTAATTTGGTTATATTTGATAAAAATGAGGGTGATTTTAGGGAGAAAAAGATGGTTCAATAAATGTTAAATCCCACTTTGTTAATGGAGATCTTCATGTAGTAATACTTATTTCTTGGACTGTTCTTTGCTGTTATGTGATATTAATGTAAAATTTAATTGAATTCTTAAAGAATACCCAAAGTTTGTTTCTGAAGCTTATCTCAGTAGTGTATCTTTGGATGAAGATCAGATGCCTCATGACCTGCAACTAGGACTGGAAAAATACATAATTTAAGGGACTGTCTCCAACCTGAATGAAAGGACTTTTTAATCAGGTACTCTTAACTAGCTCATGCACAATGAAACTGAAGGGAAATTAACTCTTAGATTAATTCCCACTTCCAAAGGCCCCTACATTGGATTGGTCTATAGAGAAGACAGCTGACCTGATCTCACCTTAAAATGATGCTCCAACAGAGGAGAAACTACAGTACACCAGGATGAGAAGACGATGACATCAGAGGTAGACAGCTTGCCCAANTAGCTCATGCACAATGAAACTGAAGGGAAATTAACTCTTAGATTAATTCCCACTTCCAAAGGCCCCTACATTGGATTGGTCTATAGAGAAGACAGCTGACCTGATCTCACCTTAAAATGATGCTCCAACAGAGGAGAAACTACAGTACACCAGGATGAGAAGACGATGACATCAGAGGTAGACAGCTTGCCCAAGATGCTGGAACTGATTCATATGATCATTTATAATGTTTTCTTGACCTCTTAGACCTGTGCATATAAATCAAATGCTTTTTTATCATAGGCCTGATCCTATGCTAGTTTTAGAAATCAATGCAATTGTTGGGTTTGTGGCTAATTACCTCTGTCTAGTTCTGGGTTACCTTGGTAAATTTCTCTACTACAAGACTTTAACTGGTTGATCCTGAGGAAATTTACTTTTAAAAAAATTATAGTCATATTCATGTCACTTTGATATTACTAGATGAGATCCCTTCACCAGGCCAATTAATAATGCCTGCTTTGACTCACCATAAATTTGAGCTTTCTTCTGTTACTCAAGCTCAATCAGAGCAATAAGCAAAGTTTCAGCAAAGGAGGAAAAAATCTTCCACAATTATGGGATGGATTTATATAGATAACACCAGGCTATGGTAATTTAGGTTTAAAGTCTCCTCTAAAACTGCTGACTTTCAACGCCCCTGAAAGGAGTTCAGAGTGAAAATCAGGAATGAGGCACTCTGTGCTCTAGGAAAAACTGACAGAACAGGCCTTCAGATAGATCTTTTCAGGAGAAGATTTTATGAGTTCCAATTCTTGGATCTTCTCATACTTAGAGAAACACTGACATCATTAATGGTGACATCTGCTTTGGCTATTAAGGAAAATTTTACAATTAAAAGTCAAAATAGAGTAGTTATGGTTCAGACATCCTGGGAAATAACTAGGTGATACTATGGGTGTAATTTCAGATTAGATGTTATATTGCTAAACACCTGAGTTTTCTGAGTTGTGTCAGGCTTAGACGCCATCATTCTCAAAACAATGTCTGTTGGAAGCTAGTAACTGCAACCTTACTTTTTATAAAACTAGGCAACCAGGTTCAGACATCCTGGGAAATAACTAGGTGATACTATGGGTGTAATTTCAGATTAGATGTTATATTGCTAAACACCTGAGTTTTCTGAGTTGTGTCAGGCTTAGACGCCATCATTCTCAAAACAATGTCTGTTGGAAGCTAGTAACTGCAACCTTACTTTTTATAAAACTAGGCAACCGGCTACCTGGCTACAAGTCTCCCTGAAGTGCCAGGTCCAGACTGGGTTTCAGGCCTATTCTTCTAAAAAGAAATGAGATTTATTTTGTCTATTAAAATTCAAGTTATCCCTCCTCCAGCTACTTCTAATTCAGTCTGTTACAACAAAATGGCAGACCAAGAGATAGAGATTTTAATCATACAAGGCTCAGATCTAGGACTTGGAACTCAGGAATACTTCCAATTCAGTGTTTATTCTCCAAGCTGAGGCAGTCCTATGCCCCATTTTGACAGGAAGTTATCACAGTCACAGGGATTCCCTGGTGGCTCAGAGGTTAAAGCGTCTGTCTGTAATGTGGGAGACCTGGGTTCGATCCCTGAGTCAGGAAGATGCCCTGGAGAAGGAAATGGCAACCCACTCCTGTATTCTTGCCTGGAGAATCCCATGGGAGGAGGAGGCTGGTGGGCTACAGTCCATGGGGTCGCAAAGAGTCGGACACGACTGAGCGACTTCACTTTCACTTATCACAGTCACAGTTGCCCAGTTCCCTAAATTAAAACTGAATAGGACTCTGTGGGGCTCTGGAATACAGATCTGTTCTGTATTCTCCATTTCTTGTCTGTAGGATATAGGCTTCATTCAGCCTCCTTGACCTTCTCTGAGTTCCAAAGGGTGGATTCAAACAATGTTACTCAGGGAAGGGAGGGGATACAGAAAGGGAGGAGAAACAATTAAATGGTAGTACAGCTTTGAGACAGGGTCCCGGTTCCTACACAAAGAAATATGCATAACAATGTCTTTGAGTTCTACAGAACTGGAGCCCCCACCCAGGTGGAAGATGGTAAATTCAGACTAAACACAAGATTCCTGGAACACAGCTCTGTTGCTTCACCACCAACCAATAAAAAATGTCACAAACCCTGCAGCCCTCACCACAAATGTTGCCTCCTGTTTCTGGGGATCAGTGATGATGATCCTATTAGGTCTCCTGCTTGGCCCCTGCCTATTTCATCTCTGAGAGGAGCCAACAGTTTCAAACTAAAGTGCTGTTATTACAAGGGTGAATGCTGGTTTCAGTCAAGGCAAAACAACAACAACAACAACAACAACTTGACTTAGATCAGGTAGAGAGAGACTTCTGCTCTGCTAGGCAGGCCCATGCCCATGCACAGCAGGAAGAAGTTACAAAAGAAAGAGATCTGCACCCCAATTCCCAAGAAATATCTTGAGTATGAAGTCTCTCAGGGGGGAGTTGTTAGGGGAAGCACACTGATTGAAACCGCCCACTCTGGCCAGGCACCATAGTAACCATTTGCATGAGTTGTTTTATGACAGGAGGTCCTGGTAAGGAACAGGGAACTAATAAGCCTCCACCAACCAGAAGAATTTGGGAAAGGTCAAAAGGATAACTCTTCTCTCTGGCATTCATCTTGGCTAAATAAGGTGTGCACCACCAGGAAGAACTCTGAGTCAGAATGATTGGCTAAGGACAACCTAGAAACTAATCCCATTACCATAAAACCTGAGACTGCAAGCCATGAGACAGAGCAGTTCTCCTGGGTTCCCTTACCCTACTGCTCTCCACCCAGGTGCCCTTTACCAATAAAATATCTTTCTTTGTCAGTACATGTGTCTCCTTGGACAATTCATTTCCGAGCATTAGACAAGAGCCCAGTTTCGGGCCCTGGAAGGGGTCCCCTTTCCTGCAACAATTGGATCTTCTTTTCACTTCTCCCTGCCCAACCACCCTTCTAGGTTACCACAGAGCACTGAATGGAGCTCACCTCAGCTTCCCACTAGTCATTTCTTCATGTCCTCTCTTTATTATTATTATTATTATCCTCATGTTCGTTTGCAATCTCTCCCTCCTTATCCTTTCTGTATCCTTCCTCACTCTTGCTCCACCTTTTCTCTGTCCCAAGAGACTGGTTTGTATTTTCTAAATTTTTATATAAGTAGAATCATAGTGTATATATATATATATATATATATATGTATACTGTACACTGTTGTTAACTATAGTCATCATGCTCTATATTACAGCTCCAGACTTATTCATCTTATACTAGAAATTTGTACCTTTTGACCAATTTCACTCATTTCCTCCATGTTTTTGCTATTGTAAATAATGCCACAGTGAGCATGGGGATGCAGATATAGCCCCTGTCTCTTATACACATCTAGATGTGTATAAGAGACAGTATGTATACTGTACACTGTTGTTAACTATAGTCATCATGCTCTATATTACAGCTCCAGACTTATTCATCTTATACTAGAAATTTGTACCTTTTGACCAATTTCACTCATTTCCTCCATGTTTTTGCTATTGTAAATAATGCCACAGTGAGCATGGGGATGCAGATATGTCTTCAGAACAGTGACTTTACTTCATTTGTATATATAATCAGAAGTGAAATCACTGGATCATATCGTAATTCTCCTTTTAATTTTTGAGGAAGTTCCATATTGTTTTTCACAGTGGCTGCACCAATTTACATTCCAATTTGAGTATTCCCAATAAGGCATCAAGGATTGTAATCTTCACCAGGATTTGTAATCTCTTCACATCTTCACCAGGATTTGTAATCTCTTTTTTTATTTATTTAGAAATAGTTTTATTTTCTGTTACAGGCACTGTTATACTTCCTTCAGGAAGGAAGCCTGAAAGTCTGACTTTTTTTTTCTTTTTTCTTTTAATTGGAGGCTAATTACTTTACAGTATTGTACTGGTTTTCCCATACACTGATATGAATCAGCCATGGATGTACATGTGTTCCCCATCCTGAATTTCCTTCCTACCTCCCTCCCCATCCCATCCCTTTTGGTCATACCAGTGCACCAGCCCTAAGCACTGTTTCATGCAGTGAACCTGGATTGGTGATCTGTTTCACACATGAAAATATACATGTTTCAATGCTATTCTCTTAGATTATCTCACCCTCGCCTTCTCCCACAGAGTCCAAAAGATTGTTCTATACATCTGTGTCTCTTTTGCTGTCATACATACAGGGTTATCATTACCATCTTTCTAAATTCCATATATATGCATTAGTATACTATATTGGTGTTTTTCTTTCTGGCTTAATTCACTCTGTATAACTGGCTCCAGTTTCATCTACCTCATTAGAACTGACTCAAATGTATTATTTTTAATGGCTGAGTAATATCCCATTGTGTATATGTACCACAACTTTCATCTGCTGATGGACATCTAGTTGCTTCCAAGTCCTCACTATTATAAACAGTGCTGTGATGAACATTGAGGTACATGTGTCTCCTTCAATTCTGGGTTCCTTGGTGTGTATGACCAGCAGTGGGATTGCTGGGTCATATGGCAGTTCTATTTCCAGTTTTTTAAGGAATCTCGACACTGTTCTCCATAGTGGCAGTACTAGTTGTACTAGTTTGCATTCCCACCAATAGTGTAAGAAGGTTCTTTTTTCTCTGCACCCTCTCCAGCATTTATTGTTTGTAGACTTTTGGATAGCAGCCATTCTGACCAGCGTGAGATGGTACCTCATTGTGGTTTTGATTTGCATTTATCTGATAATGAGTGATGTTGAGCATCTTTTCATATGTTTGTTAGCAATCTGTATGTCTTCTTTGGAAAAAATGTCTGTTTAGTTCTTTGGCCCATTTTTTGATTGGGTCGTTTATTTTTCTGGAATTGAGCTGCATAAGTTGCTTATATATTTTTGAGATTAATTATTTGTCAGTTGCTTCATTTGCTATTATTTTCTCTCATTCTGAAGGCTGTCTTTTCACCTTGCTTATAATTTCCTTCATTATGCAAAAGCTTTTAAGTTTAGTTAAGTCCCATTTGTTTCTTTTTGCTTTTATTTCCATTACTCTGGGAGGTGGGTCATAGAGGATCCTGCTGTGATTTCTGTCGGAGGCTGTTTTGCTTATGTTTTCCTCTAGGAGTTTTATAGTTTCTGGTCTTACATTTAGAACCTTAATCCATTTTGAGTTTATTTTTTGTGTATGGTGTTAGAAAGTGTTCTAGTTTCATTCTTTCTACAAGTGGTTGACCAGTTTTCCCAGCACTGCTTGTTAAAGAGATTGTCTTTTCTCCATTGCATATACTTGCCTCCTTTGTCAAAGATAAGGTGTCCATAGGTGCCTGGATTTATCTCTAGGCTTTCTATTTTTTTCCATTGATCTATATTTCTGTCTTTGTGCCAGTACCATACTGTCTTGATGACTGTAGCTTTGTAGTATAGCCTGAAACCAGGCAGGTTGATTCCTCCAATTCCATTCATCTTTCTCAAGATTGCTTTGGCTATTCGAGTTTTTTTTTTTTTTTTTTTGTATTTCCATACAAATTGTGACATTATTTGTTCTAGTTCTCTGAAAAAAAAAAAAAAAACCTTTTGGTAGCTTGATACATATTGCATTGAATAGATTGCTTTGGGTAGTATACTCATTTTCACTATATTGAGTCTTCCAATCCAGGAACGTGGTATATTTCTCTATCTATTTGTGTCTTCTTTAATTTCTTTCACCATTGTTTTATAGCATTCTATATATAGGTCTTTTGTTTCTTTAGGGTGATATATTCCTAAGCATTTCATTATTTTCTTTGCAACTGTGAATGGAATTGTTTCCTTAATTTCTCTCTCTGTTTTCTCATTGTTAGTATATAGGAGTGCAAGGGGTTTCTGTGTGTTAATTTTATTTCCTGCAACTTTATTATATTCATTGATTAGCTCTAGTAATCTTCTGGTGGAGTCTTCAGGGTTTTCTATGTAGAGGATCATGTCATCTCCAAAGAGTGAGTTTTACTTCTTTTCCAATCTGGATTCCTTTTATTTCTTTTTCTGCTCTGATGGCTGTGGCCAAAACTTCCAAAACTATGTTGAATAGTAGTGGTGAGAGTGGGCACCCTTGTCTTGTTACTGACTTTAAGGAAAATGCTTTAAATTTTTCACCATTGAGGATAATGTTTGCTGTGGGTTTGTCGTATATAGCTTTTATTATGTTGAGGTATGTTCCTTCTATTCCTGCTTTCTGGAGGTTTTTTTTTATCATACATTGATGTTGAATTTTGTCAAAGGCTTTCTCTGCATCTATTGAGATAATCATATGATTTTTATATTTCAATTTGTTAACATGGTGTTTTACATGATTGATTTGTGGATACTGAAGAATCCTTGCATCCCTGGGATAAAGCCCACTTGGTCATGATGTATGATCTTTTTAATATGTTGTTGGATTCTGTTTGCTAGAATTTTGTCAAGGATTTTTGTTTTTATGTTGATCAGTGATATTGGCCTGTAGTTTTCTTTTTCTGTGGCATTTTTGTCTGGTTTTGGTATTACAGTGATGGTGACCTATTGTGTGGAATATCTTTTTCCAGCCCTTCACTTTCAGTCTGTATGTGTCCCTTGTTTTGAGGTTGATCTCTTGTAGACAACATATATAAGGGTCTTGTTTTTGTATCCATTCAGCCAGTCTTTGTCTTTTGTTTGGGGCATTCAACCCATTTACATTTAAGGTAATTATTGATAAGTATGATCCCGTTGCCATTTACCTTTTTTTTGGGGGGGGGGATTTCGAGTTTATACACCCTTTCTGTGTTTCCTGTTTAAAGAAGACCCTTTAGCATATGTTGAAGAGCTGGTTTGGTGGTGCTGAATTCTCTCAGCTTTTGTTTGTCTACAAAGCTTTTGATTTCTCCTTCATATTTGAATGAGATCTTTGCTGGGTACAGTAATCTGGGTTGTAGGTTCTTCTCTTTCATCACTTTAATATGTCCTGCCATTCCCTTCTGGCCTAAAGTGTTTCTATTGAAAGATCAGCCTTTATCATTATGGGAATCTACTTGTGTCTTATTTTTTGTTTTTCCCTTGCTGCTTTTAATATTTGTTCTTTGTATTTGATCTTTGTTAATTTGATTAATATCTGTCTTGGGGTGTTTTGCCTTGGGTTTATCCTGTTTGGAACTCTCTGGCTTTCTTGGGCTTGGGTGACTATTTCCCTCCCCATTTTAGGGAAAGTTTCAGCTGTTATCTCCTCAAGTATTTTTTCATGGCCATTCCTTTTGTCTTCTTAATCTGGGACTCCTATGATTTGAATGTTGGGGCGTTTGACATTGTCCCAGAGGTCTCTGAGGTTGTCCTCATTTCTTTTAATTCTTTTTCTTTTTTCCCCTCTGCTTAATTTATTTCCACCATTCTATATTCTACCTCACGTATCCTATCTTCTGCCTCTGTTATTCTTTTTGTTCCCTCTAGAGTGTTTTTTATCTCATTTATTGCATTATTAATTATTTACTGACTNAAAAAAAAAAAAAAACCTTTTGGTAGCTTGATACATATTGCATTGAATAGATTGCTTTGGGTAGTATACTCATTTTCACTATATTGAGTCTTCCAATCCAGGAACGTGGTATATTTCTCTATCTATTTGTGTCTTCTTTAATTTCTTTCACCATTGTTTTATAGCATTCTATATATAGGTCTTTTGTTTCTTTAGGGTGATATATTCCTAAGCATTTCATTATTTTCTTTGCAACTGTGAATGGAATTGTTTCCTTAATTTCTCTCTCTGTTTTCTCATTGTTAGTATATAGGAGTGCAAGGGGTTTCTGTGTGTTAATTTTATTTCCTGCAACTTTATTATATTCATTGATTAGCTCTAGTAATCTTCTGGTGGAGTCTTCAGGGTTTTCTATGTAGAGGATCATGTCATCTCCAAAGAGTGAGTTTTACTTCTTTTCCAATCTGGATTCCTTTTATTTCTTTTTCTGCTCTGATGGCTGTGGCCAAAACTTCCAAAACTATGTTGAATAGTAGTGGTGAGAGTGGGCACCCTTGTCTTGTTACTGACTTTAAGGAAAATGCTTTAAATTTTTCACCATTGAGGATAATGTTTGCTGTGGGTTTGTCGTATATAGCTTTTATTATGTTGAGGTATGTTCCTTCTATTCCTGCTTTCTGGAGGTTTTTTTTTATCATACATTGATGTTGAATTTTGTCAAAGGCTTTCTCTGCATCTATTGAGATAATCATATGATTTTTATATTTCAATTTGTTAACATGGTGTTTTACATGATTGATTTGTGGATACTGAAGAATCCTTGCATCCCTGGGATAAAGCCCACTTGGTCATGATGTATGATCTTTTTAATATGTTGTTGGATTCTGTTTGCTAGAATTTTGTCAAGGATTTTTGTTTTTATGTTGATCAGTGATATTGGCCTGTAGTTTTCTTTTTCTGTGGCATTTTTGTCTGGTTTTGGTATTACAGTGATGGTGACCTATTGTGTGGAATATCTTTTTCCAGCCCTTCACTTTCAGTCTGTATGTGTCCCTTGTTTTGAGGTTGATCTCTTGTAGACGACAGATATAAGGGTCTTGTTTTTGTATCCATTCAGCCAGTCTTTGTCTTTTGTTTGGGGGCATTCAACCCATTTACATTTAAGGTAATTATTGATAAGTATGATCCCGTTGCCATTTACCTTTTTTTTGGGGGGGGGGATTTCGAGTTTATACACCCTTTCTGTGTTTCCTGTTTAAAGAAGACCCTTTAGCATATGTTGAAGAGCTGGTTTGGTGGTGCTGAATTCTCTCAGCTTTTGTTTGTCTACAAAGCTTTTGATTTCTCCTTCATATTTGAATGAGATCTTTGCTGGGTACAGTAATCTGGGTTGTAGGTTCTTCTCTTTCATCACTTTAATATGTCCTGCCATTCCCTTCTGGCCTAAAGTGTTTCTATTGAAAGATCAGCCTTTATCATTATGGGAATCTACTTGTGTCTTATTTTTTGTTTTTCCCTTGCTGCTTTTAATATTTGTTCTTTGTATTTGATCTTTGTTAATTTGATTAATATCTGTCTTGGGGTGTTTTGCCTTGGGTTTATCCTGTTTGGAACTCTCTGGCTTTCTTGGGCTTGGGTGACTATTTCCCTCCCCATTTTAGGGAAAGTTTCAGCTGTTATCTCCTCAAGTATTTTTTCATGGCCATTCCTTTTGTCTTCTTAATCTGGGACTCCTATGATTTGAATGTTGGGGCGTTTGACATTGTCCCAGAGGTCTCTGAGGTTGTCCTCATTTCTTTTAATTCTTTTTCTTTTTTCCCCTCTGCTTAATTTATTTCCACCATTCTATATTCTACCTCACGTATCCTATCTTCTGCCTCTGTTATTCTTTTTGTTCCCTCTAGAGTGTTTTTTATCTCATTTATTGCATTATTAATTATTTACTGACTCTTCTAATTTGTTCTAGGTCCTTGTTAAACATTTTTTGCATCTTTTTAATTCTTGTCACCAGTCTATTTCTCTGTAACTCCATTTTGTTTTCAAGATTTGGGATCATTTTTACTATCATTATACTGCATTCTTTTTCAGATAGACTCCCTATCTCCTCCTCTTTTGTTTGTTTTTTTTGGGCCTTTATCATGATCCTTTACCTGCTGAGTATTTCTCTGCATTTTCATCTTGTTTAGATTGCTGTGTTTCGGGTGGCCTTTCAGTATTTGGGCAGTTTGTGGTTCATCTTTATTGTGGAGGTTCCTCACTGTGGGTAGGGTTTGACGGATGGCTTATCAAGGTTTCCTGGTTAGGGAAGCTTGTGTTAATGTTCTGGTGCATGGAGCTGGATTTCTTCTCTCTAGAGTGCAATGAAGTGTCCAGTCGTGAGTTTTGAGATGTCTATGGGTTTGATGTGACTTTGGGCACCCTGTATTTTGAAGCTCAGGGCTATGTTCCTGCATTGCTGGGGAATTTGTGTGGTATGTCTTGCTCTGGAACTTGTTGGCTCTTGAGTGGTACTTGTATGGAGGCTTTTGGATGAGCTCTTATCGATTAATGTTCCCTGAAATCAGGAGTTCTCTGATGTTCTCAGGCTTTGGACTTAAGCCTCCTGCCTCTGATTTTCCATCTTATTCTTACAGTAGCCTCAGGACTTCTCCATCTCTACAGCTCTGATGATAAAACATCTAGGTTAATGATGAAAAGCTTCTCCACAGTAAGAGGCACCCAGAAAGGCTCACAGAGTTACATGGAGAAGAGAAGAGGGAGAAGGGAGATAGACGTGACCAGGAGGAGAAGAGTAAATAAAAAGGAGAGAGAGCAAGCTAGCCAATAGGGGTTACTATTGATTTAGTTACATATAACAGTCAAAAATGAGCTACATGTAAAAGCTGCCATATTTCTATTAGTTCCCTTTCACGTCACTAAAGGAATCCTTTCTTCTTTTTGGTTGCTATTACATATTTGTCTTATATAATGTGATCAGAAAATGAAATGTGTCTTTGCTACATGTGACATTATCAAAGCTACTTCCTTTAGTGAAGTCCTGATCTGAGAACAGAGCAGTATTTCAGAGACTCAGTTCAACTGCTCCCTGCTCTCAGAAGACTCTGATTATACATTGAGAGATAATTAATCACCCTAAGGACTCTATACTAACTTTTATAAAAGTCCTAAAAATGTGCACATCCTTACCATCTGTGGCTTTGTTATCTTAGAAACTGCTGTCCACTTCTATGCATCCTTTCTTCCCTGAGAAAGGTGGTCTTCTCATACACCATGGACTTTGATGCTCTGTTCTCCAGAGGATCCTCATGCATATTGTCTTAGTTTCTGGAGCTCAACAAGGACTTTCCCTTTTAGATGGTATATAGTGTTCTCCTTTGTTTAAGATATGGTTGATATTGTTGCTGGTTGCAGAATAAGGGAACTTGGTCTGGTGTGAGACACTTCATGTGTTTGAAATCATAGGGGAACACTAACTCACTCAGGCAAGTACAGTAAAGCCTAATTCAAACTCTGTCTGCTCTACCGGGCTTCAAAGTGTCTTGTTGGGGCTATCAACTGTCACCAGGGCAGCTGACTTGGCTGCTTTGCCACATGACCTGTCCTTCCATCTCCTTTCCAAAAAATGGAAGGGAATGGAAATTCTGTGAAACTGGATGATGCCCAAGCCTCAACACACAGAGGCACATGTGTGTGCATGTATATAATTATCACTGACAGCTCTGTGTTGTAAAGGTAATTGCTGCTGTACAAAATAAGGAAATTGAGGCACAGAAAAAGGTGTGATGTAACCAGTCATGTGCCCTAGTTCTTATAGCGAGAAAGTGGTAGAATTACCTGTGTTAACTGGGTCTTTCTGACTCCAAAACCCTGCTCCTCTTCAAGGACAACTCACTCACCACTAGTTCATGTGAGGTGTCACAGAACAAGTGTAACAGCAAGTGCACAGGTTGGGGGGAAGGCAGGGCTAAATAGCTTCCTGTCTCTTTTAGCATCTTCCTGTGAATTTGTGGATGAATTTGCATTAGCTCTCATGGTTTTCTCTCCCACATCTGAACTATTTATTTTCCTGTGTAAATTACTTCAAAAACTGAGGTGAATTCTGTGAGGGGTTAGCCTTTGCGGCTTCCTTTTTGAGTTTCAAAGGACTCCACAACCATTAATTACTCACCTACATCTGGAAGGCAAGGCAAGAATTATTGCCTTCATTGAACCAAAGGAAACCGAGAGGTCAAGCAGTTCCCTGCAGTCCCCACAGCAAGCAAATGATGGAGTGAGTCAAGAAATGGAAAGCATACTTCCTAATTTCAACTCTATATTTAGATATTGACTTTAAAATTTTTTTCTGGTATAAAGAAGGGCAGCACTGCAAATGATGCTGAGCTCTTATTCTACCCATCACTCAGAGGAAGATATGTTTATTAGAGAAAGGAAAGACAAGGAGTGAGAAAGAGAGACAGACAACACAGATGGGGCCAGAGAGATAACTTTTGAATAAAAAGAATGAACTGCCATGTTCATCATGGGAGAGCTTTGTCAGGAAGAAGGGAAAGCTCAAGGTAAACAGGGAGAATACCAGTGGCAGTCCAGAATTTTCTTCATACCAAAGGTGCTCCTCCACAGCAGACTTAAGCATAAAAAGGGATGACTGAGTAGGGTTCCCTGAGCTACACAGTAGGTTCTCATTAGTTATTTATTTTATATGTAGTACCAATAGGTGACATAAATGGGAAGTAAATCAAAAAAAAAAAGAAGGGTATATGTATACGTATAGCTGATTCACTTAACTGTACAGCAGAAACTAACACCATATTGTAAAATAACTGTGTCTGGCAGTCATCATTCAGTCATGTCCAACTCTTTGTGACCTCATGGACTGTAGCCCACCAGGCTACTCTGTCCATGGACTTCTCCAGGCAAGGATACTGGAGGGGTTGCCATTTCCTTCTCTAGGGGAACTTCCCAACCCAGGAATCAAACTTGAATCTCCCATATTGCAGGCAGATTCTTTACCACCTGAGCCAGCAGGGAAGCCCAGAGCAACTATACTCTAATAAAAATTAATTTTTAAAAGAAAGGGTAACTATGTAAAAAAGGCACTGATGTAAGATTTCAGAATTTTGAGTCAAGTACTTCTTTGCTTATCCTATCAGAGTATTCTTTGAAAATCTTCAGGATCTTTCAATAAACAACAATGAAAAAGATTTAGCATTTAAAAAGTGAACAAATTATTCTGAGGGTCTATTCAGCAGAAAACAACCTGGCCACAATTAGTTAAAAATTAGCAAACATGCAGAAAGATTATACTCTCCTTTTAGAGCTTATTTCAGTGCCATCTCATAGTTTTTGCATTCTTTCAGACATAAAGTGATTATTTCACATTCTGGAGCTAACTCTTGTCTAAGTGGTATAGGTACATAGTATTTACTCTTTAAACAGATTTATAATGTAAAAGAATGTTTGAAATATTGAATAAATGAATTATTTTTGATATCCCCATATAAACCATATCCCAGAGTAATAGTTGCATTCTCAATTTTTTTTTCATCTTCCCTGACTCCAGAAAATGTTTATAGAGATAAATTTTGGAACTATTTCATTGCAGCCATACTACAGAATACAATGCAGCTACTAAATAAATGTAGTAAACCTGCATATAATGTCTTGGGAAAAATGTCTGAAATATGCTGAGTTTTTAAAAAAGTAAATTGTAAGGTGTACGTTTAGTATGAGGCTGTTGTAATTTTAAAGGATCCATATTCATTTTATGTATAGAATATGGTGGACAGTCTATGTATGTAACTCAAATGGACATCCCACACTGGCTGAGGATCCTACTGTACTTGCCTTATGGATTTGTTCATTAATATTGATCTTCAGATCAAGTTTTTGACACTGAATCTCCTCAAGTATCTTGTAATGTCTCACTGAGCTAGTGACTTGATTCATATTTTGCTGAGAAAATAAAAGCCCATAGATGAGATCTTACCTACAACCTTAGCTCACAATCAAACCTATCATGTTGCCTCTCTGCACCCATTCTGCCCATCTTCCCTCTGTGTATTACAGTGGAGGCAGTGTCCCTCTCACTATCAAGCCCATCTTTAGCACTTGTATACTAGAGTCCATATCCTCCTGTTTCTCAAAAATCTTACTTTTATTGTCATTCGTGTATATCCTTTCCCTCACCCACTCTCCCTACCTCCCTAACTCACTGTCTGTCAGTCTTTCTATCTCTCAACAGAGAGATGAACCGTATATCTGTGCTGATCTACCCAATCCTCAGTCCAGCAGATAATTCCATGGGGAACACTGGAACATGGGGAAGTTTAGCTTCTTGCTTAAACTATGACAGCTAGTGACTAAAGATTTAGACTGTTACTTCTGTTGTGGATGTTGTTTTAATCACTTACTCCATACCTGATAGTTCATCACTCTCTAGTTATCACACATAGAGTGATGTTCATAGCCATTATCATGTGTATGTGGTCAGTTGTGTCCAACTCTTTGAGACCCCATGGACTGTAGCCCACCAGGTTCCTCTGTCCATGGGATTTCCCAGGCAAGAATACTTAAAATTTCCTCCTTCAGAGGATCTTCCTGACCCAGGGATCCAGCCTGCATCTCCTGCATCTCCTGCATCTCCTGCATTGGCAGGCGGATTCTNCCAACTCTTTGAGACCCCATGGACTGTAGCCCACCAGGTTCCTCTGTCCATGGGATTTCCCAGGCAAGAATACTTAAAATTTCCTCCTTCAGAGGATCTTCCTGACCCAGGGATCCAGCCTGCATCTCCTGCATCTCCTGCATCTCCTGCATTGGCAGGCGGATTCTTTACCACTTTAATTACCTGGACCCCCTAGCTCAGCTGAGTTCCTAACAAAAACATTAGATGGAATACAAGGGAAATAGAAGAACCAAAATACTTTTAAAATGAAGACTGAAGTTGGAGGGTGTAAGATTTGACATAAAACTACAGTAACCCATACAGCATGATATTGGTTATGGGAAAGACACATAGATCAAAGGAGCAGAAAGAAGAGTTCAGTAATGACAGAGAGTCTCTCTCCTTGACCACGGTCTAGTCAGGCTCCTCTGAGCAATTCCCCATTAGGCTTCAACCTTGATCTATAAGACTTGAAGACATACTAACATAGTTTCTAATAGCTCAAGGCTACATCCCTAGGACTACAGTAGATCCCTTAAAATGATTGCCTTCATGAGAAACTCAAGATAGCCCTCAAATTTACTACTTATTTTAGCCATCACCTGAAGATAGAGCCTCTGTCTCCCAGCCTCTGTGGGAGGGTAGGAGTCTAACTTCAGTAAGCACCAGTCAGCAAACCCAGATGGGTATCACATATACCAATCCATCCCCATGCCCTCTACTGAGGGCCGACTCACACATTTCCTGGTCTCTCACTCTTGCAAATGCCTGCTTTCTGCTAAGTCTGCTAAGTCGCTTCAGTCACGTCCGACACTGTGTGACCCCATAGACTGCAGCCCATCAGGCTCCTCCACTCATGGGATTCTCCAGGCAAGAACACTGGAGTGGGTTGCCATTTCCTTCTCCAATGCATGAAAGTGGAAAGTGAAAAGTGAAAGTGAAGTCGCTCAGTCGTGTCTGACTCAGCGACCCCATGGACTGCAGCCTACCAGGCTCCTCCACCCATGGGATTTTCCAGGCAAGAGTCACCTCTATATAGTCACTTCTATATAAATAAAACTGAGTTTGAACTGGGCTCTTTTCCCTATTGCAGCAGTGTATTACTGAATAAAATCTGTCCTTAGCACTTTAATGTCTGGCTTTGTTTATTTTTGACAATTTAGACCTACAGAGACATGACAAATGATTTTTCTACAAATACTCAAAAACATTTTGGTGGAGAAAGTGTTGAAAAATGGCATTGGAATTATGAGACATCCATATACAAATCATGAACCTTACAGTTTACATAAAAATTAACTCATAGGTTGAAATATAAAATGTTAAACTATAAATCTCTAAAAGAAAACATAATAGAAAATCTTTATGACTTGTTGTTATGCAAAAAATCTTTAGGGATGACAATATAAGTAAGATCCTTAGAAAAAAAAATGCTAAATTGGACATACTAAAATTAAGAACTTTTGCTCTGAGAAAAATACTGTTAAGAAAATTAAAAGACAAGCTACAGAAAAGTGTATCATATATATATGACAAAGGACTTGTATCCAAAATACATAAAGGACTCAGTACACTCAAAAGAAAGAAAAAAAAATTAACAGGCAAAACACTTGAAAGGACAAGTCACCAAAGAGAGAAGCTGAAACATAAGCAAGTGAAAATATGTTCAACTAGTCATTCAGTTCAGTTCAGTTCAGTGTCTGACTCTTTGTGACCCCATGAGTTGCAGCACGCCAGGCCTTCCTGTCCATCACCAACTCCCAGAGTTCACTCAGACTCATATCCATTGAGTCAGTGATGCCATCCAGCCATCTCATCCTCTATTGTCCCCTTCTCCTCCTGCCCCCAATCCCTCCCAGCATCAGAGTCTTTTCCAATAAGTCAACTCTTCGCATGAGGTGGCCAAAGTACTAGAGTTTCAGCTTCAGCATCATTCCTTCCAAAGAAATCCCAGGGCTGATCTCCTTCAGAATGGACTGGTTGGATCTCCTTGCAGTCCAAGAGACTCTCAAGAGTCTTCAACACCACAGTTCAAAAGCATCAATTCTAGTCATTAAGGGCATGCAAATTAAAACCATGATGAGATGATCTTACACACATATTAGAATACCTAAAATTAAAAATTGTGACAAATTCTGGTGAGGGTATGGAGAAACTGGACTTCTCATTTATAGCTAGTGGGAATGCAAAATTATGCAGCCACTAAGGAAAAAAGTCTGGCAGCTTATAAAAAGTTGAATATGAATTTATCATATAACCCAGATATTTCATTACAAGATATTTACCCTAAAAAAATATATGTTCACATGAATTCCTGCACTCAAATATTTATAGAAGTCTACTTATAATTTACAAACACTGGAAATATTTCAAATGACTTTTAAGGGGTAAATTGGTAAACCAATCACAGTATATGCAACAAAATACTAAACAGAAGCAAAAATAAATAAATAAACTACTGATACAGTAACACAGACCATATACAACAATTTAGATAAATGTCAAAGGAATCATGCTGAGTGAACAAAGTCAACATCAAAATAAAACACATGTGATTTCAGCTATATAGAATTCTTGACTACACAAAGCTACAGTGATGTAGCACAGATCAATGATTGCCAGAGGATAGGAGTAAGAGGGGGATGTAACTGCAAAGGAGAAGGAAGAGGAAATTTTGGAGGTGAGAGCACTGTTCTTTATCCTGATTATGCTGGTGGTTACACAAATCTATATGTACTTTAAAATCTATTGAAGTGTATATCAAAAATATTTTGATTGTATATTAATTTAAAACCAAAATGTTAAAAGTGAGTTTTAAAAATGGTCTTCCTCATTCAACCAATATCAGTTAGATTTTTAAATTTCATTATAAGGTTGTGTTAGTTTCTGCTGTATGACAGTGTGAATCAACCATATGTATACATTTATTCCCTCCCTCTTAAGCCTCCCTCCAACCATCCTCATCCCGCTGCAGGATGTCTCAGTATCATATTTAAACACCGATTATTATAGAACTCATTTTTTTCATAAATTCAGCTAAAATGAGCCAAACTCATGCCAGATTCATTCAGATCATTATTATATTCATTCTAAAGGATTTTAAAGAATATAATCAACTAATCACATGAGCTTCCTTTCGAAAACTAGAGTCATTTCAACAACTCCACACACAGTTACCACACAGCTCAAGCCAGAGTTGTAGGTCAGAAAGTATTAGTTATAAGGTCTCTTCTAAGAGTGTTGCATAGATATGTCACCGTATAAGAATTTTAAAATCAATTTTCACCAGTAGTTCTTTAGCCTTCTCCATTGTGCTATAAGCCCACAAACACTTGAGTGAACATGGTTTTTGGTTATTTTTTTTTTTTTTCGTAAACTTGAATTTAACAGCCTCACAGCTTTCTCTTCTATAGTACTGACTAGATGGTATTCTAAACTAAGGCTCACATTTTAAATTACACGATTTCTTCCCTTTGCATGAAATTCACATACCTAATAAATGGTTACCAGTCCTGTGGCCACTGCTGAGTTTTGCAAATTTGCTGGCATATTGAGTGCAGCACTTTCACAGCATCATCTTTCAGGATTTGAAACAGCTCAACTGGAATTCCATCACCTCCACTAGCTTTGTTTGTAGTGATGCTTTCTAAGGCCCACTTGACTTCACATTCCAAGATGTCTGGCTCTAGATTAGTGATCACATCATCATGATTATCTGGGTCGTGAAGATCTTTCCTGTACAGTTCTTCCATGTATTCTTGCCACCTCTTCTTAATATCTTCTGCTTCTGTTAGATCCAGATCATTTCTGTCCTTTATCAAGCCCATCTTTGCATGAAATGTTCCCTTGGTATCTCAAATTCTCTTGAAGAGCTCTCTAGTCTTTCCCATTCTGTTCTTTTCCTCTATTTCTTTGCATTGATCAATGAAGAAGGCTTTCTTATCTCTTCTTGCAGTTCTTTGGAACTCTGCATTCAGATGCTTATATCTTTCCTTTTCTCCTTTGCTTTTCACCTCTCTTCTTTTCATAGCTATTTGTAAGGCCTCCCCAGACAGCCATTTTGCTTTTTTTTTTGCATTTCTTTTCCATGGGGATGGTCTTGATCCCTGTCTCCTGTACAATGTCACGAACCTCATTCCATAGTTCATCAGGCGCTATATCTATCAGATCTAGGCCCTTAAATCTATTTCTCACTTCCACTGTATAATCATAAGGGATTTGATTTAGGTCATACCTGAATGGTTTAGTGGTTTTCTCTACTTTCTTCAATTTAATTCTGAATTTGGTATTAAGGAGTTCATGATCTGAGCCATAGTCAGCTCCTGGTCTTGTTTTTGCTGACTGTATAGAGTTTTTCCATCTTTGGCTGAAAANTAGTTCTTCCTCCAGGCACGTCGTGACGCTCTGCTACCTGTCTCCAGCTCTGGCAGAGCTGGGACCCCAGCCAGGTAGAGGGTGGAGTGACGCTCTTGACTCCTGCGACTCGCACCCACGGACCCCTGCGTGAATGTGCAGGCGGCCTGGCCCAGGGCGGCTTCCTCCTCACCTGCTGCGAGCGGCGGACCCCCCTCCCCGCACCATCTAGCCTGCTGCCTCTTCCGGCTCACTGCCAAGCAAGAGGGGAGCCCAGTTCTGTGGACAGTTGTGGATGAACATGAATGAACATTGAATTTATCCAATGTTTTTAATGTCTGTTGACACATCGGTTGCCACATTTACGAAGTAGCATTGATTGCTAACCAGCCTAGCTTCCCTGAGCTAAACCTGACTTGGCCATTTTATGTGTAGGAGTATGTCACAACATCCAGAAAACGAAGATCATGGCTTCCGGTCCCACCACTCCATAGGAAATAGATGGGAAAACAATGGAAGCCGCGGCAGACTTTTCCTCTTCTCCTCGGCTTTTCGCCTCTCTTCTTTTCACAGCTCTTTGTAAGGCCTCCCCAGACAGCCATTTTGCCTTTTTGCATTTCTTTTCCGTGGGGATGGTCTTGATCCCTGTCTCCTGTACAGTGTCACGAACCTCATTCCATAGTTCATCAGGCACTCTATCTATCAGATCTAGGCCCTTAAATCTATTTCTCACTTCCACTGTATAATCATAAGGGATTTGATGGAGGTCATACCTGAATGGTCTAGCGGTTTTCCCTACTTTCTTCAATTTACGCCTGAATTTGGAAATAAGGAGTTCATGATCTGAGCCACAGTCAGCTCCTGGTCTTGTTTTTGTTGACTGTATAGAGCTTCTCCATCTTTGGCTGCATAGAATATAATCAACCTGATTTCGGTGTTGACCATCTGGTGATGTCCATGTGTAGAGTCTTCTCTTGTGTTGTTGGAAGAGGGTGTTTGCTATGACCAGTGCATTTTCTTGGCAAAACTCTATTAGTCTTTGCCGTGCTTCAGTCCCCATTCCAAGGCCAAATTTGCCTGTTACTCCTGGTGTTTCTTGACTTCCTACTTTAGCATTCCAGTCCCCTATAANGAAGAGGATGTTTGCTATGACCAGTGCATTTTCTTGGCAAAACTCTATTAGTCTTTGCCCTGCTTCATTCTGCATTCCAAGGCCAAATTTTCCTGTTACTTCAGGTGTTTCTTGACTTCTTACTTTAGCATTCCAGTCCCCTATAATGAAAAGGACATCTTTTTTGGGTAGGTGTTGCAAGAGGGCATCAGAGGGCAGACACACTGAAACCATACTCACAGAAAACTAGTCAATCTAATCACACTAGGACCACAGCCTTGTCTAACTCAATGAAACCAAGCCATGCCTGCAGGGCAACCCAAGACAGGCAGGTCATGGTGGAGAGTACTGACAGAACATGGTCCACTGGGGAAGGGAATGGCAAGCCACTTCAGTATTCCTGCCTTGAGAACCCCATGTACAGTATGAAAAGGCAAAATGATATGATACCAAAAGAGGAACTCCCCAGGTCATTAGGTGCCCAATATGCTACTGGAGATCAGTGGAGAAATAAATCCAGAAAGAATGAAGGGATGGAGCCAAAGCAAAAACAATACCCAGTTGTGCATGTGACTGGTGATAGAAGCAAGATCTGATGCTGTAAATAGCAATATTGCATAAGAACCTGGAATGTCAGGTCCATGAATCAAGGCAAATTGGAAGTGGTCAAACAAGAGATGGCAAGGGTGAACGTCGACATTCTAGGAATCAGTGAGCTCAAATGGACTGGAATGGGTGAATTTAACTCAGATGACCATTATATCTACTACTGTGGGCAGGAATCCCTCAGAAGAAATGGAGTAGCCATCATGGTCAACAAAAGAGTCTGAAATGCAGTACTTGGATGCAATCTCCACAATGACGGAATGATCTCTGTTCTTTTCCAAGGCAAACCATTCAATATTACAGTTATCCAAGTCTATGCCCCAACCAGTAATGCTGAAGAATAGAAGTTAGACTCTCAAAAATACAATATTAAAAATATAAATCAACATCAATCACAAAAATTAAAATTATAAATATGAAATTTGCATTAAAATAGGGCCTTTTTGCAAGTTAATAGTAGGTTATAAAATGAAAATTTTATGAGTAATAAAGAAGTTAATAATAAAAAATTATAAAAAATTTAAAAACTGATAATAGCAAAAATATATCTAGGAATTTCTCTGGAGCTCTTGAGGGCAGTGTTGGGTCAGTACAGTTTCAGATAGTTACTTGTTCCAGCATATAGTACTTCTCAAGGTTTATAGGCCCCTTCCAATACTTAGTCAATGCTAACTACAGGGTTTTAATCTGTTGCACGTGTCATTTCTAGAGCAGTTCCCTATTCATTGTTTATTTTGGCTTTCTCTGTTTGCAAGTGTCTTCAGTGTCTAATTTTCATCTTGACAGAATGGGGTGAAGGTGGTGCCTTATTTAGGCTTGCTTGTTCAATTGTTTTGTGGGCAGGGAGTTCAGTTCAGTTCATTTCAGTTGCTCAGGCATGTGCATGTCTTTGCAACCCCATGGACTGCAGCAGGCCAGGCCTCCCTGTCCATCACCAACTCCCAGAGTGTACTCAAACCCATGTCCATTGAGTTGGTGATGCCATCCAACCATCTCATCCTCTTTTGTCCCCTTCTGCCCGCAGTCTTTCCCAGCATCAGGGTCTTTTCCAATGAGTCAGCTCTTCACATCAGGTGGCCAAAGTATTGGAGTTTCAGCTTCAACATCAGTCCTTCCAACGAACACCCAGGACTGATCTCCTTTAGGATGGACTGGTTGGACCTCCTTGCAGTCCAAGGGACTCTCAAGAGTCTTCTCCAACATCACACTTCAAAAGCATTAATTCTCTGGCACCCCTACTCCCAGAGATCTTCCTGAATCATGGATGGAATTTGAGTCTCCTGCATTGGCACGTGGGTTCTTTACCACTGAGCCACCAAGAGATGGGCTTACTCCGGTTTACTGAATCTTTACTCAGTGAAGATGCACATTTACTTTCTTTCAATTTTAACACTGTGCCACTTCCCAGGTGGCACAGTGGTAAAGAATCCGCCTGCCAATTCAGGGGACGTGGGCTCAATCCCTAGGTCAGGTAGATCCCCTGGAGGAAGAAATGGCAACCCACTCGAGTATTCTTACCTGGAAAATTCCATGGACAGAGGAGCATGGGGTTACAGAGAGTCGAACACAACTGAGTGACTGAGCACACCTTATCTGCAGATAACTTGATCATACATGTAGAAAGTACAGTGTAATTCACAGAACTACCAAAACTATCAGCAAATCTGGTGAGGTTGCAGGAAACACTAGACATTTGAGGGTGCTAAACAAGTCTATGCCCCAACCAGTAACGTTGAAGAAGCTGAAGTTGAACGGTTTTATGAAGACCTACGAGACCTTTTAGAACTAACAACCAAATTATCATCCTTAAGTTCTATATTTCATCTTTTTTGTAGGCTTCTTACTTAAAGGGTGTCCCAATGGACCAGCTATAGCCTTACATATTGGCATGTCCCGGGAGCTTGTTAGAAATGCAGACTCTTAGGTTCAACTCCAGACCTGCTCCATTAGAATTTGCATTTTAACAAGATCGCTGGGTGATTTGCATGCATATTAAGGTTTGTTGAAGGGCACTCTTATCACAGTCTCTCTACATGAGTATCATGCCATATTAAGCTCCTATTCTTATCTGTTTGAGGTCACTGCCATCATTACAATGTGATCCAGTTCTTAATTGTGTATGCTAACAACAATGTGATTCTTTGGCACATTTATCGTCAATCTAAGTATTAACCAGCTCCTCTGGTATTTATTTTGCATGTCTTGTTACACCAAATAGAGCTGACCACAGAGGTTCCCACTTGACCACTATGAAAAACCACTCTCAGAATGTCCTAGTTAAGGCAAATAGTTGGTACTGATAGCAGCCTTTGGGGTTTGGTGATGGCTGCTCTGGATCGTAAACATCCCGCTGCCTTGCACCAGACCTCAAATGGGAACACGCTGCTCAGTATTACCACATTTGTGGGTACTTTTTAGCCTAACCTGTCACGCTCAACAATTCTACCAAAAAAGGTCTGGGCTCATCTACCCTGACATCATTACAGTGCAAGTATTTCTGCATGGAAAGAGGGTGGGGATGTGTCATTATTGTTGGTCTTAACCAATCGAGGTACAAACCATTCTTTGCTCAGTGGCAGTGCCACAAAGTATTTGGAGGTCTGCCTCTGCCCACAAACTACTTAATGGGGGAAAAAAGTCATTCTCTGCCAGCTTGCTGTCTGATTCTGAGTTTACACAACTGCCCTTATCTGCATGGTAATCCAGGGCTAAATGTCGACCCTGTTTCCATTTTCCTCCTCTGCTTTTTTCGCTCCTCGCACCAAAGCTCTTATGAGGTTAGACCTCCAAGCTCTGGAAACCAGAGTGTCCATTTTGACTGAGAAACCTCCATCAACCCCGCTGTCCTCTGGGGATGTTTCTGTTTATTCTTAGAAGACGTCTGAGCCTGGTCTCAGAGAACTGGAATGGCTCTCTGCCACCCTGGGAGTGAATTTTTGCCTTTCTTTGCTGACATTTTAAGTAGACCACTGGGTGTGGGCTGCTGGTTCATTTCCCAACATGCTTTTGGTGCAATTACACTGAAATGTTACAAAGTGTGTTTGTGGAAAGGGTGAGGGTTTTGGCTCCAGAGCCCAAACCTCTCGAGAGGACAGTGTGGAACAGCGGAGAACAAAAGCACTGGACTGCTGGAGGGATTTGGGGAAGGTCCTTGGAGATCGGGTCAGCCTGGTCAATTCCTGTCAGTGCCTGGACTGCTCCATGGGGTTTCCAGGACTTGGGTCCTCCTCCCAAGGAGATCCATACCACGTGGACAGAGCTTCCCAGAAAGAGATGGCAGGAGAATTCGGGAGAGGTTGACTTTTATTTTAAAGTGATGCTTTGGGAAAACTGTATTCACAGTGACTTTCATTCTGTAGGTACAACTAAGTTTTACCATTAAAAAAAAAATCTTTTCTTTCCCCCTTCCAAAGCTGAATCTATGGCTGGAAGAAGAATATAGCTAGGAGATGTCCTTGTAAACAGAATTAACACAGATGATGAGCATGGCTTACATTCTTCAGAGCTTACTAACCCAGGGAATGGACAGGGAGGCCTGGCGTGCTGCGGTTCATGGGGTTGCAAAGAGTCGGACACCACTGAGCAACTGTACTGAACTGAACTAACACTTTCACACTTTCTATTTTAACAACTTGTTTCCATAATAGCATTTGGAAACTAAGTCCATTTTAATTGCATCTTCTGAGCAAGGAAGGGAGAATCCAAGATACAGTGTGAAGGTGATGACATGTATTAAAGTATCAGAAAATACGTTTTTGGAAAAGTTTTGAAGAGTTGTATCTATTGCCTTTTAAATTACCTCTACTCCAGGATATTGTCACTCCAGGATAGCTCTTTGTGTGTGTGTGTGTGTTTTAATAATAATATTTCTTTTAATATGATTTTTATGCAGTGTTTAAAGGTTACTTTCCATTTACAGTTCTTACAAGTTATTGGCCCTGTTTCCTGTGTTGTACAATACATCCCTGAACCTGTCTTATACCCAGTGGTTTGTACCTCCCACTTCCCTACCCCTATATTCCCCCCTCCCACCACCACTGGTAACCATTGGTTTGTTCTCTATATGTGATAACTGGTTTGGGGAAAAGCTTGGTGCTAGAGAAAAAGGGAGAGATACTGAGAGTGCATGGTGACGTTTCACACAGGGTGCAGCCCTAATGGAGGCAGCAGAGAGTTCTGGAGTGGGACTGAAGTTATTACCAACCAAGGACAACTGAGGCTGAGAGGTAATGAGACATAATGCACTGATGTGGATGGAGAGATCAAGGGAAAGCAATGATCTGGTTGCAAATTAAAAGGGCAACAGATCTGACATGCAAATTTCAACTAGACCGAGATACCATTTCCTGACAATGGGATTGGTACGCATTGGGAAATATGACAACATACTCTGATGATGAGGTTATGGGGGCAAGTGTCACTTTGTTCACCATTGGTAGGAATACAGCACAACACTCGTAGAGGGAAATTTGGCAATAGCTAGAAAAAAGACTTGTGGATTTACCCTTGGAGCTGGCAATACCATGTGAGGAAGACAACCACAAAGATACTGGTGCATTCTGAAGTGATATTTGCACTAGATTCTTTACTGAAGCATGGTTTCTAATTGTAGAAGTCTGGAAAAAACCCAGATGTCTGCCAGTGGGCTGGCTGGTTGAACAAACTGTAGTATATCCGTAAATGAAGCAACTGTAAAAAGAAATGAGAAAGACACGCTGCTTCTGGAGGGAGTGTTAAGATGAAGGATGCAGTTAGTATTTTGCATGAGGAAAGAAACAAGTACCAAGAGAGGTTCATGGGCACTTATTTGAAAGAACTGGTAGAATGACATGGGGACAAAAGTAGAGATGAACAGTAGAGTTTTCTGAAGAGGCCTTGAATAATAATATAGATCTGACCTTGGAACCAAGTGAATGTTTTATGTTACTAAACATTACACAGTAAAAATAAAATAAAAATTAAAAAATTAGAGATATAGATGATCCTAATTCTGTAGCAAGTGGCTGAAATAAATCACATAGAAAAAAAGTGATTTTACATGACAGCATTTAACTGCACACACATTATACATGGGAAATATCCTACGGAGTGAGCGTTAACATTTTTTAAATACATTCTGCAGTTTTATTTTTAACAACAGCAGCAGTATTGTAATTTTGAAACAATTATTATTAATAATATGTCTATATATTAATATTAATACACATAGAAACATTTTAGGGCAAGGAAAGCATGTTAGTAATGATATTAAGTGAAGTGAAGTTGCTCAGTCGTGTCCGACTCTTTGAGGCCCCATAGACTGTAGCCTACAAGGCTCCTCTGTCCATGGGATTTTCCAGGCAATAGTACTGAAGTGGATTGCCATTTCCTTCTCCAGGGGATCTTCCCAACCCAGGGCTCGAACCCAGGTCTCCTGCATTGTAGACAGAGGCTTTACCATCTGAGCCAGCAGGGAAGTCCAGATTTTTCAGGACAGAGATACAAAATAAAATCAATAAATCAAGTAAAAATCCTGTGTGTTTTCATTTAAACTCAAAATAACATATGAACCCACACTCTATTTTTCTTTTTTTAGGAAATACATATTTCCTAGTGCCTTCTAATGAAGCATCCTAATGTCTATCAACAGGTGATAGATAAATAATCTGTACATTGAAATACTTTTCTAAAACAAAAGGAGTAAACTGACAGAATACCTAGTTATGTAGGTAAATTTCAAAAACACACTGAATGAAGAAAGCTAGGTACCAAAGACTGCATTCTGGATGGCTCCATTCATAGGATGTTCTGGAAGAGGCAAAACTCTGATAGAAGGTGGATACGTGGTTCCATGGGGTGGGGGATGGGAAGGATTGAAGGCAAATAGGCACAAGGGAAGATTCTGGGACTGTGAAGCTGGTCTAGTCAATACATTTTAATAAGGATATGGGTTTAATGAGGGTATACATTTGCCTGAACTCATCAAACTTAACACTTAAAATGTGTGTGTGTGTGTGCTCAGTTGCTCAACTGTATCTGTCTCTTTGCAACCCTATGGACTGTAGCCTCCCAGGCTCCTCTGTCCATGGGATGCTCCAGGTTAAGGATACTACTTCCGTTTCCTACTCCAGGGAATCTTTCAAACCCAGGGATCAAACCTGCATCTCTTGAGTCTCCTGCTTCGGCAGACAGGTTCTTTACCACTGTGCCACCTGGGGAGCCCCCAACTTCTGTACATTTGACTTCAACAGGGAAGACAGGAAAATCTGAGGGACCAGGGATTGGGCTTGGAACTGTGTCTGCCAGTCCTGGGCTCTTGCTGCACGTCCAAGAAGGGAATTTGTCCAGGACACAAGTGGGCAAGTGAGCAGGACTTGGGGCCAAGAGTAACACGCACGCCCTGTCTGCCGTCAAAGGTCAGGCCTGGAGCGTTCTCAACTGCTTAAGATTGAGCCATCAGGGAAAAGGCCACAGAGAGCAACAGAAGCCCATTAAAATATGCATAAATAAGTGAGACAGTATGTCGTGTTACACTTATCTCAGAAAAGGGTTTCCTGCTGGAATTAAAAGTTGTGAGAAAAGCATCTGTTTACTGCACAGGGTGGTTGGGCAGACAGGCCTCCCTAAACAGCATCAGGACTCCAACCTTGAGGAGAATGGGCTTCCCAGCCATAGCAGAAGGAAACACGTGTCAGAGCTTGTCTGGGAAGGATTGCCAAGAGCTTTGAGGACGGTTTAAGAAGTGTGGATTTTTTTTTTTTTTTGCAGGCACAGGATTGATTGATTAATTGATTTTAGCTCAAGAGAGTAGTGTGATCAAGCTGTTCCAGCTTAGCTTGTTTTCAATTGAGGAAGATTATTTTCAGTAGTGGAAAGGATGTCAGGGGAAAGATGGAAGCAAGCTGGGCTGTTGGGAGTTGTCTGGGTGAAAATTCTGTTCTAAGTGGAGATAGTGGTGGTGAGCTATGGAAAAGATGAGCTGCACTTGAGGGAAGTTTCTGAAGTGGTATTAAGAGCAGCTACTGGCCAACATGGTCTTCCCTGGTGGCTTAGCAGTGAAGAATCTGCCTGCCTGTAATGCAGGAGACTTGGGTTCAGTCCCTGGCTTGGGAAGATCCCCTGGAGGAGGAAATGGCAATCCACTCCAGTATTCTTGCCTGGGAAATCCCATGGACAGAAGAGTCTGAAGGGCTATAGACCATAGGGGTCACAAAAGAGTCAGACACGACTTAGTGACTAGACAACATATTAGCCAACACGTCCATGTCCATGTGTGGGAAGAGAGAAACTGGGAGATGGGGGGCAGGGAGGTAGGAGGAACCAAGAAAGGGGTAAGTGAAAAAATGATAGGGACTAAGGTTTCTGGCATCGAAACATTGGGTAAATAGTGATCCAGTCCATAGAGGCTGGAAACACAGAGGAAACTCAGGCTTGAAAGAAAAAATAATGGGGCCTAGTATTGAAACTCGAGTTTGATTAAGCTGTGGGGCGTTCAGGAGTTTTAAAGTAGATGTATGATATTAGTCTTTTACTATTAATAATCATTTTATTTAGGGAGATAGTATTCAGTTCAGTTCAGTCACTCAGTTGTGTCTGACTCTTTACAACCCCATGAATTGCAGCATGCCAGGCCTCCCTGTCCATCACCAACTCCCGGAGTTTACCCAAACTCATGTTCATTGAGTCGGTGATGCCATGCAGCCATCTCATCCTCTGTTGTCCCTTTCTCCTCCTGCCCCAAATCCCTCCCAGCATCAGGGTCCTTTCCAATGAGTCAACCCTTCACATGAGGTGGCCAAAGTATTGGAGTTTCAGCTTCAGCATCAGTCCTTCCAATGACACCCAGGACGGATCTCCTTTAGGATGGACTGGTTGGATCTCCTTGCAGTCCAAGGGACTCGCAAGAGTCTTCTCCAACACCACAGTTCAAAAGCATCAATTCTTCAGAGCTCAGCCTTCTTCACAGTTCAACTCTCACATCCATACATGACCACTGGAAAAACCATAGCTAGATGGACCTTTGTTGGCAAAGTAATGTCTCTGCTGTTTAATATGCTATCTAGATTGGTCATAACTTTCCTTCCAAGGAGTAAGCGTTTTTTAATTTCATGGCTTCAATCACCATCTGCAGTGATTTTGGAGCCCCTAAAAATAAAGTCTGACTGTTTCCACTGTTTCCCCATCTATTTGCCATGAAGTGATGGGACCGGATGCCATGATCTTTGTTTTCTGAATGTTGAGCTTTAAGCCAACTTTTTCACTCTCCTCTTTAGACTCCTCTAAATCCAAGTCTGTATTATAACAAGCTATGTCATAACAGACTTCTGAAGGTTTGCCAGAAAGTTCCTTTTACAGGCATTCCAGGGATCATCTTGGTGTAGTACCACTCCAGAAAGGGACTTAGCTTTTACACTTTTTAAATCTGTAGGTTTAGAATCCCAAGTTCAGCTTCATAATTTAATCACTCCTAAAAAGTACTGTGTGCTTCCTATATGCAACATACTACGCTGAGTGTTATAAGCAATGCAGAGAAATATAAGAACTGTGCCTTTGTGTAGAAATTAGTATTAGGCACCCAAAAAGCCCCCTGCCTGGAGAAAGCAGTACAGGGTATATGTCGAGGACTGAGACTGATAGGAGAGCTAGGAGCTGAGTTTGTATTTTGGACTTCCCTTGTGGCTCAGACGGTAAAGAATCTGCCTGCAATGCCAGAGGCCTGGGTTTGATGCCTGGGTTGGGAAGATCCCTGGAGAAAGGAATGGCAACCCACTCCAGTATCCTTGCTTGGAGAATCCCCATGGACTGAGAAGCCTGGAGGGCTACAGTCTATGGGGTTGAAAAGAGTCTGGGATGACTGAGTGACTAACACACACAAACACACTGATTCAGAAAGTGGCATGTGAAGATGCCTTGGGATTAAGTGTTACTATGTAAGGGAGAAGATTCTGTAAAGAGGATTTAGAACAAAGGGAACAGCTCTGTGAGCTCAGGTTGTTTGTTAAAGAGCTCCTTATCCAGACCCATCCCTGGGAACACCCCCTCATCATCACCCCTAATCTGCCTAGCTGCTGGATTCATTCCATTGATTTGCAGACTATTTGTGATCAGCCCAGTGGAGGCTTTGCAAATATGGTCATTAAGTGACTATTCAGGGCCTATCCTTTAGGCTTTAAGACCTAGGACTCCTGTCTTAATTGGGAAGTGCCTATTTGGAAAATCCACTCCTTCAGGATGTGATCAGAGACCCGATTTAGCCCTAATGATACTTAATGGCAGTGGCAGGAATTTAGTGGGGATGATAATTTCATGTAATTGGGGAGCCTTCAGACGAGTTAAATGCTCCTGAGTGGCCTTGCACTGGGGCCTGTGTCTGAGTCAAACATGTGCTTCCTGTGTGCAGCTATGTGCACACAGAGGAGCCTGGCATACTTCTCCTTCTGCAGCTCTGATGAAAAGGAGAGATTCTGCAGAGCTTGCAGGGTTCTGGCTGATCTGCACTCAGCATCTGTTTGTGTGGTCTTCCTTTTAGAGGTTGTCAACAAGAAATTAAGAAAGATCTAAGAAAGAGTTGGAGAATTTTATTCGAGCCAAATTTGAGGATTATAACCCAAGAAGAGAATCTCAAAATGCCCTAAGAGTTGTTCCGCCAGTTAGAAGTCAAGGCATAAGTTTTACGTAAGTTTTTTTGAGACAAAGATGCATGCTCAGTTGCTCAGTTGTATCAGACTCTTTGCAACCCCATGGACTGTAGCCCATCAGGCTCCTCTGTGCATGGAATTTTGAGACAGAGAGCTGTGCATCAAATGACATATTATTGACAGTGTCCACAATCCAGATCTAAGTGCCCTTGTGGTGGGTCATGTGACCCCTTACAAGGTCAAGAAGGAAGGCTATCTTTTAGGGAGTCATCTTATTGTTACTGGGAGAATGCTGCTCTTTGTGGTTGAGCAGGTATTCTGCCTATGGTGGAGGGTTGACCTGATCTGGAATGGTCTCACTCTGCAGGGGCCTGGGACAGGGTTTCAGTTCTTGGCCAGAGATTGAGGTCAGGTCATGGCATTAAGAGCACCAGATCATAGCTGCTAGACCAGTGGTTGGTGACAGGGCCCTGACCCTTAGGCTTTGCAGAAATGAGTTCCCACAAAGGCAGAAAGTAGTGAAACAAGTAAAGAATTTATTAGGAGGAAAGAAGAGTCCATGTGGATACACACCTGGGTCGGCAGGGGGAGGGGATCAGAGAGAGAGTTGTACCCTCATGGTAATTTGAATCATCTTTATGGGGCATTTCTTCTGGGTTTCCTTTGACCAATCATCTTGTTTTGTCTGGTTCTGAGTCCATATTTGATACATCTCAGAGTCTTCCCATGAGTGGGCATGCACATCTCTTAGCCAAGATAGATTCCTACAAAGAGGCCTATGGATAGGTTGACATGACTCCCCTTTTAATCTCCAAGAAACATTTCTGTGCGTGGGTAATTGAGAAGGTCTCTTTGACCCCAAGAATTGGAAATACATGGTCTCTATCTTTTATTTAGGAAGGGCTCAGCCTCTCCTAATATCTTCCTGTTCTTTTCATCTTGGAGTATCTGTCTGCAGGGGACAAACCCCAGTTCTTCAGCCTGGGGCCCGTCTGTCTCCTGCCTCAGGTCAATGTGTAATGCAGATACACAATGCACAGTGTGGTGACGGGGAGGAGAGAGATGAATTTTTGTGTTTAAATTCTTCTTGTCTTATTATAAAATATGAATTTTATTTCACAAGTAGCCCAGTACAGGTGCTGTCTGACTTAGTCTCAGGCACAATTTTAGTCTCAAGTTCTCTTCTCTTATACAATTAGAAGCCATAAACTGATTTAGGTGATTACTTTTTTAAATGGGCCTATCATAGAGACTCTTTTTTCCCCTTATATTTGTCATAAAGTGATGGGACTAGTGCCATGATCTTAGCTTTTTTAATGTTTGAAAGCTAACAAATGGAAGCAGGGACAGATTTTATTTTCTTGGGCTCCAAAATCACTGTGGACGATGACCACAGCCGTGAACTTAAAAGATGCTTGCTCCTTGGAAGGAAAACTATGACAAATCAGTGACATCACTTTGCTGACCAAGGTCGACATAGTCAAAGCTATGATTTTTCCAGTCATGTACAGATGTTAGATGTACAGATGAACCATAAAGAAGACTGAACACCTGAGAACTGATGCTTTTGAATTGTGGAGTTGGAGAAGACTCTTGAGCATCCCTTGAACGGCAAGATCAAACCAGTCCATCCTAAAGGAAATCAATCCTGAATATTCATTGGAAGGACTGATGCTGAAGCTGAAGCTCCAATACTTTGGCCACTTAATGCAAAGAGCCAATTCATTAGAAAAGACCCTGATGCTGGGAAAGATTGAAGGCAGGAGGAGAAGGGGGCAACAGAGACTGAGATGATTGAATGGCATCACCGACCTAATCCACATGAGTTTGAGCAAACTCCAGGAGATGGTGGAAGACAGAGGAGCCTGGCATACTGCAGTCCAGGGAGTCACAGGGAGCTGGACATGACAAATGCAAAGAGCCAATTCATTAGAAAAGACCCTGATGCTGGGAAAGATTGAAGGCAGGAGGAGAAGGGGGCAACAGAGACTGAGATGATTGAATGGCATCACCGACCTAATCCACATGAGTTTGAGCAAACTCCAGGAGATGGTGGAAGACAGAGGAGCCTGGCATACTGCAGTCCAGGGAGTCACAGGGAGCTGGACATGACTTGGTGACTGAACAACAGCGACACCATGGAGCTTGGCACATAAGAAGTGTGGAATGAAGTGTGGAGTTGAAAATGACCAGGAACCTGCAGGACCCTCCTGGTACAAATGCCCTTCCTGAGTTCCAAAGGGCAGATTCAAAAGGTTACTGATCAGGGAAGTGAGGGAATGCAGAAACAAAGGAAGAGCATGCAAGAAACAATAGTGCTGGTGTAGAGCAGAGTCCTAGCTCCTCCCCAGTGAATATGCATAACAATTGGATACAAATCTTTGAGTTCTATAGAAACGAAGGCCCTCACCCAGGCGGAGGATGACAACTTCAGGCTGAGCACAAAGTCCCCTAAACATCGCCCGGTTATCACACCAAGTACTCTCGCCTGGAAAATCCCATGGACAGAGGAGCCTGGTAGGCTGCAGTCCATGGGGTCGCACAGAGTCGGACGTGACTGAAGTGACTTAGCAGCAGCAGCAGCAGCCTTCAGAAGAAAGACAAGCATCTGTTGGCCCTTCCCAGAAAATTTGCCTTTAAAAACTCTTCCCTGAAAACTGTGGGGGAGTTTGGGTCTTTTGAGCATGAACTGCCCCTACTCCTTGCTTGCCTCCTGCAATGAGCTCCAGGTTCTGCTCTGTGTATCCTCACTGTGCATCAGGCACAAAGAACTTGGGTTTGACAACAGAGCTGCCACCTCCAGCTAAGAATGTTGTTGTTCCGTGGTGCATATCATGATGAAAATGTGATATAAAAAAAATCAAATGAGCATACCACTGGTTATACACACATATGAGTATTTTGCTCTGGGAAATGCTATCATATACCAGAAGGCATTTCCCCTGTGGAGAGAGGAGGAAGAAAAGTGATGCTCACATCAGACACTCACTGAGCCCTGACTTAGCACCACCTGCTATACTAATTGCATGGCATGTATGTCTAATCTGCTGGACAAGATGAACCTTAGGTAGAGTTGGGTGAATTCTCTAGAATAATGTTTTGATCTAATGAATTGCTTGTGCTTTTTCCTCTGTGAAAAAAATTATGAAGCCCTAGTTTAAAAATTCGGAGAAGGCAATGGCACCCCACTCCAGTACTCTTGGCTGGAAAATCCCGTGGATGGAGGAGCCTGGAAGGCTGCAGTCCATGGGGTCGCTGAGGGTCGGACATGACTGAGCGACTTCACTTTGACCTTTCACTTTCACGCATTGGAGAAGGAAACGGCAACCCACTCCCGTGTTCTTACCTCTCCCAGGGATGGGGGAGCCTGGGGGGCTGCCGTCTATGGGGTCGCACAGAGTCGGACATGACTGAAGTGACTTAGCAGTAGCAGCAGTTTAAAAATTGGAGCCAATACAATCTATGAGGTCTCTTGAATTAGACCTCAGGTGATGCAAACTTCCCTCCCCACCCCCTATCATCACGCCATGTGTGGACTCCGTTCCTTCTGGGGGCTGATGCACAGCCAAACTGTCATTCCAGAATTCAGTGGGAGGATCTAACTGACCCTCTGGTCAAGTAAGCTCAGTAATCATGCCTGTCAACAGGCCAATATTTTACATGGATGAAATACCCACTGCTCGGCGACTGAAGCTGCTATTCACAAGGCCGTGGATGGCAGTTGGCTGGTGTTAATGCACTTCCACAGGTTAAAGGCTCAGACGGAAGGCTGACCGATGTTAATGTCACTGCAAATAAGGCCTGGAATTGCTACTTGTCATCATGTGGTTTTGGAGCTTCCTACTTCATGGTGTCATCAAACCAGAGATGAGCAAGACCAGCTTGACAATCTAGGCTTTTCTAAGGCTTAGCAGAGGTCAGAGTACTTTATTCTGTTTCACACAGAAAACATACTGTTTCAGAACTGTTTGTTTCAGAATTACTTCACAATCTTGTTTTGCAAAGTTTCTATGGGAATCACCTAATTTTTGAGAAGTGTGGGCACCTGTTATCACTGAATGCCATAGACTGGATGTTTGTATGTCCCCCAGATTCATATATGAAAACCTAGTCCTTAATGAAGGACTTCCCTGTAGCTCATATGATAAAGAATCTGCTTGCAATGCAGGAGACCTGGGTTCAGTCCCTGGGTTGGTAAGATCTTCTGGAGAAGGAAATAGCAATCCACTCCAGTATGCTTGCCTGGAAAATCCCATGGATAGGGGAGCTGCGATCTATAGTCCACGGCGTTGTGAAGAGTCAGGTGTGACTGAGGAACGAACTACTGCTACTACTGCTAGTCCCTAATGTGATGGTATTTGGAAATGGGGCATTTGGGGAGGTGATTAGCTCATGAAGGTGGGGACCTCAAGAATGGTTTGAATGCCCTTGTATAGGGGCCTTTAGAGGGCCCCCTCACCCCTCCTGCTGTGTATGGACACAGTGAGAAGACCAGGAAGAGGGCTAGCACCAGATACGGCATCTGCCAGCATCTTGATCTTATAATACTCAGCTCTCAGAACTATGAGAAATAAATGTTTATTCTGTAAGCCACCCAGTCTATGGTGTATTTTTTAGCTGCTGGAACAGATCGACGCACTTGAGTCCAGGATGATGGTGGTGGTTGTTTCATCATCTCTAAGGAGGGAGCAATACTTGGTTTAACCACTATATTTACCCTTAAACTTAAGCTCATTTTAGAGAGGCAAGGCCATGACACCGCTGTTGCCATAGAAACCGGTGACTCATAAGTGGAGGACTTTTACCTACAAAGAGATGTGACCTGTGAATGTCTTCATAGTGCCTCCGCCTGTGTAGTTCACGTGGCTCAGCTGTAGGTGGAGATTTTAACGTTAATCTATCTGACAGTACTTTAGGTCACACTGTTCCCCTCATATTAACAGTATTAACTATACTGTAGGTTCCTTAAGAATGGATCACATGTAGGCACATTTTAATGGTAAGGCAAGGTTCAGAATAATTCAGAAAAAAGTTTTATAGTAAGGGCTAGTATAAATGGGCAGTAGGTATGAGAATGTTCTGGAGCATGGAAATAGGGGAAAGTGGGAGAAATAGCAAAGATGCAGGATGTAAGCTGTGGATGATGGCTAATACAGCCTTGGTGATTTCTGTTTACTGGGAGCTGCACTGAGCCTTTCACCTGAATTCTGCTGCATTATCCTCACCACTGTCTAATGAGGTGAATAATATCCTTAACCCCATTTTACAGATGATGAAACTGAGGCACAGGGAGGCTAAGGAATTTACTCCAAGTCATGCTGCTCTTCGTTGCTAGAATTGGGACTGGTATCTACAACCACTGCACTCCCCTGAACTTCCAGTGTGAAAAGGGAGTGTATTAGAAAGAAAAGAACTCAAGAGGAGACATGAAAGACCCAGGAGGGTGAGCATGGGAAAATGTGACCTTGATTGAGGTGAAGGGTAGAATTAGAAGAGAATTAGAGAAACATCAAGAAGATGTAGGACTGGAAACATCACAGAGCAAAGATATCCAAAAGTGAGGGAAGAGTATATACAAATGCCCCTCAGTAAGGGATTGGGCCTGAGGACACTTGCTGTATATGAAGCTCTAGGCCTGGGGGATAACCCTTGAGATTCACCTTGACCTCTGTGTGACCTCACAATTCATCTCACCTCTGATGCTCACCTGCACAGGTGGAGATGGAACCATCTGACCCTGAGAACCTTCCTTCCTGTTGTAACTTCCTATTCCTATTTTACACTTCAATCACTGGGACTTCTGTTGTGGTCCAATGGCTAAGACTCCACCCTCCCAATACAGGGGACCTTGGTTAGATCCTTGGTTGGGGAACTGGATCCCACAGGGTGCAACTAAAAGATTCTGCATGCCACAGCTAAGACCAGGTGCAGCAAAGTAAATAAATAAGCACATAAATAAATAAAATATTAAAAACAGAATAAAATTCAATTCCTTTTGCACTTTCTCTGTCACTTGTATTTTGTAGTTTCCTTCTAAAGCCTGTTGACCACATGAAAACAGAATTCAATTCAATGTAATGATAAAATCTTCATAGAGTTTTTAAGTTTCTAACGTTTCAAAACTAAAACAATATGTTAGATCTTAAGCATTTTAAAGACATGATATTAAGTGACATTGAAAGGTAAATAGTCCTTTTTTTACATGGACAAGGAAAGGTCCCCTTTCCTTGCTTTTCAAAATTTTATTTAATGACATTATACGATTTTTCTTAAATATGAAAGAGGAAGCAAGCTTCCCTTCCTCAACCAGCTTTCAGTCCAGGCCATTGTTTTCACAGTTTTTAAAGTTGTTATTATTCTCCCTCTAAGGAATCAACTCCCCACCCCAACCTGGAAGTGTTACCATGAGATATACCATTTGTAATCCAAGAGTGAGTTTCCCAAAATCCAGGACACTCTAGCTAGAGGGCGTCTGCAAGACTGAGGGAGGGCCTGTGTTTTTGCACAAAGCTTTGAGAGTTGGAAACTCCTAACAAGACAGGCGGGTCATGGTGGAGAATTCTAACAGAATGTGGTCCACTGGAGAAGGGAATGGCAAACCACTTCAGTATTCTTGCTTTGAGAACCCCATGAACAGTATGAAAAGGCAAAATGATAGGATACTGAAAGGGGAACTCCCCAGGTCAGTAGGTGCCCAATATGCTACTGGAGATGAGTGGAGAAATAACTCCAGAAAGAATGAAGGGATGGAGCCANGAATGTGGTCCACTGGAGAAGGGAATGGCAAACCACTTCAGTATTCTTGCCTTGAGAACCCCATGAACAGTATGAAAAGGCAAAATGATAGGATACTGAAAGGGGAACTCCCCAGGTCAGTAGGTGCCCAATATGCTACTGGAGATGAGTGGAGAAATAACTCCAGAAAGAATGAAGGGATGGAGCCAAAGCAAAGTCAACACCCAGTTGTGGATGTGACTGGTGATAGAAGCAAGATCTGATGCTGTAAAGAGCAATATTGCATAGGAACTGCTGGGAGGGATTGGGGGCAGAAGGAGAAGGGGACAACAGAGGATGAGACGGCTGGATGGCATCACTGACTCGATGGACGTGAGTCTGAGTGAAATCCGGGAGTTGGTGATGGACAGGGGGGCCTGGCGTGCTGAGATTCATGGGGTCACAAAGAGTCGGACATGACTGAGTGACTGAACTCAACTGAAGGAATCTTTTTAGGCATTTTTATTAAACTCATCTCACACCTTGTCTTAGGTCATTTGGGTGCTATAACAAAATGCCCCAGAAAGAACAGATGGTAACTGCTCACAGTCCGGAGCCTGGAAGTCCCAGATCAGGGTGCTAGCATGGGGTGTGAGGGACCACTGATCTGATTCATAGATGCTGTCTCCTTATAATGTGTTCACAAGGTTGCAGGGCTGAGGGAACTCTCAGGTCTCTTTCATATGGGCCCTAATCTCATTCCTGTGGGATTCGCCCTTATGACCTATTCACCTCCCAAAGGTCCCACCTTCAAGTGCCATCGCTTTTGGAGGTTTGGATTTCAACATTTGAATTTTGGGTGGGTACAAACCCTCTGCCCAAACATAGCACCCCTCCATGCAATTTTAATATTACAGATGTACTGCATATGAATTTATATACTGCATGTACATTTGTGCTTCAGACACAAAGAAGAGGATGATATCTTTGATCCCTCTCCCTAAGAACTGTTTTACCCCCTTGAGAGTCTGGAAAACATACCTGGAGCATCTGAGACCAGGGCCCACCTGCCAGAGGTCAAGCTCTGCATGGTGGTGAATATCATGGGAATGGATCTGTGTAGGAGGGAAAGAGGCAAAGTTACTCGGTCAAGTTCGAACTTTCAGAATTGAGTTCAAAGTTCAGATCTAGAGCTCACTGAGAAATATCAGTCAGTCAGAAGAAATCCCTTCACTAATAACAAAATGTTCATTTTCAATGAAACGTTAAAGTACCCCAGCAGACAACAACCAGCCGAGGTGCTTACGCATCCTCTTTGCTACACTCTGTACCTGTCCATGCTATGATGTACACGGGGCCATGGACATGGCTTTCACGCTTTGATATCTAACAAGGGACGCTCCACCCAACAATAATTATTGACCTTCAATGTCTCACTGCAACGTATCCAGACTAATTATCCTGCACGTTTCTGGACTCTTTCACCCTTTCATTTTTAGCCAGTTTGAAAATGAAGCCCCAAGGGTGTGAGCAGACCCACAAAAAAAAGCAGGAAATATTAATCTTTCTCACTCTTCAAACCTTTTTCTTATGGCAGGGATTTTTGGCTTTACATTTTCGTTGATGTTTCTGCTTGAGGGTGTGATGGGAGCATGGAGCAAGATTTTGCAAGTCTTGTTGTGTACGTGTTGACAGAATTTAATGAATTTATTAGATGGAACCAGCTCCTGTCAGGAAGGAAATCTAATTGGATGGCATTGGAATAGAACAGACACAATTCTGAATAATGAATGCATTGTATGTTTATATAGATATTTTGAACAATAAGAATCTCAAGATATGTCTTCAGTGCAGCTTTTCATTTAGTTTTCCTTGTCCTTTTTACTGTTTACAGAGACTTTTTAAGAGGTTATCTTCTCCTCTTAAAACATTGGCAAAATATAATTTCCTTTTTACTAATCTAATGGCACTAAATTGAATCCCTTTAACTGTACCTAGGTAGAGTGGAAGTGAAGTCGCTCAGTCGCGTCCGACTCTTTGCAGACCTAGGGAGAACATGTGCTAAAAATTAGAACATAATTTTTGTGTTAAATAAATTGATCATAGAAATTCCTATTCTGATTCTATTTCTAGTGTCAATTTTTCTCAAGTTTGGGTTTGCCTGTTTTATCCAAATTGTGGGAAGGAAATTAGCTATGTCCAAGTCAATGAGAACTGTTTAAAACTGGGAAAGAACAATGTGAACAAAATTCTCTCTCCTTGGAGCCTGCACAGGATTAAGTATGAAAGTCCCTCTATTAAACAGACTTGGTATTTCTGAGGCAAGGTGGGGTAACCAAACTTAAGCCACAGCAACCTTTGCAACATAAGTCACAGCACAGTTTCAAAAATTCCTGTCTATTCCAGTCAAGTGGAGATGATGTTAATAAATCCATGCACAGAACAAAAGGGGCCTTTCAGGCAGGCATTATATTACTGCTTATATGAGATATTAAGCATTCATAATATCTTTTAAAAATTTCTTTTTTGGGGGAGTTGTATTACCTCAATAAAAATGACAATGATGGCTTGGAGGCCTATGGACTAGGATGTATATAAGTTGGTGGCTGGCATCAGTTTTGGAAAAGGCCTCCAGCAGATGACTAGGTGTTATCTTGGTGACTGTCAGGTAAGAGGGCTAGCTTGTTACGGTAAGTAAAGACCCCTGAGACTTCTAGGGAGGTTGTGTGCTAAAAAGGGAGTTTGATAGTATTTTAAATGCATATATATGGTACCATTCTTGGTGAAGTCACAATATACTGAAAAAAACCAAATGCTTAGACCATCTTCTGGGAAGATAAAATGTTTCACCAAATCATATTTAGAAGTTCCTGAAAAAACTCATAGCAATAAAAAAATTTTTTTTTTGTTCACTAACAAGAACCAGGTATCATTTGTTGTTTTAAGTCTGATAGCTTCTTAGTGATCAGGTCTTTTCCTAGGGAGAGAGTATTGATTTGGGTACTATAATTTCACACCAGATGTGAGCATATGGTAAGGGTATATCCACATTCTATATTTCTACTGGCTCTGAACTCTTTAATTAAGGGACTGTGCTTATGCAGTTTTGGATTTCAGAACTGGACAAACTGTTGTATCCAATATATATTTTGGAATTGACCACTTGATTTCCTGTACAAGATCTTATATTTATATATCCGTCACTGTGAACTTCCATAATTTTCTTTTCTTTTCTTTTTTTTTTTCGCATGCCTTGTGGGATCTTAGTTTTCTGACCTAGATTGAACTAGGGACTGGACTAGAGCCCTCAGCAATGAAAGCATAGAGTTCTAATCACTGGACTGCCAAGGAATTGCCAAGCTTTTCAATCTTGACTCTTCTACCTAGCTGCCCTCCCAACTTCTTTTGAAAATGTAATTAGTATGTCTTTTGTGTTTCCATCTAAGTTGATGATAGTTAAGACCTAAATTTCAATTTAGGTCATACCTGAATGGTCTAGCGGTTTCCCCTACTTTCTTCAGTTTGAGTCTGAATTTGGTAATAAGGAGTTCATGATCTGAGCCACAGTCAGCTCCTGGTCTTGTTTTTGTTGCCTGTATAGAGCTTCTCCATCTTTGGCTGCATAGAATATAATCAATCTGATTTCGGTGTTGACCATCTGGTGATGTCCATGTGTAGAGTCTTCTCTTGTGTTGCTGGAAGAGGGTGTTTGCTATGACCAGTGCATTTTCTTGGCAAAACTCTATTAGTCTTTGCCCTGCTTCATTCCTCATTCCAAGCCCAAATTTGCCTGTTACTCCAGGTGTTTCTTGACTTCCTACTTTAGCATTCCAGTCCCCTATAATGAAA
>SJYX01003298.1:362253-456024 GCA_006410675.1 Oreotragus oreotragus | reverse complement strand
AGAAAACAAAGATCATGGCATCTGGTCCCATCACTTCATGGGAAATAGATGGGGAAACAGTGGAAACACTGTCAGACTTTATTTTTTGGGGCTCCAAAATCACTGCAGATGGTGACTGCAGCCATGAAATTAGAAGACGCTTACTCCTTGGAAGAAAAGTTATGACCAACCTAGATAGTATATTCAAAAGCAGAGACATTACTTTGCCGACTAAGGTCCGCCTAGTCAAGGCTATGGTTTTTCCTGTGGTCATGTATGGATGTGAGAGTTGGACTGTGAAGAAAGCTGAGTGCCGAGGAATCGATGCTTTTGAACTGTGGTGTTGGAGAAGACTCTTGAGAGTCCCTTGGACTGTAAGGAGATCCAACTAGTCCATTCTGTAGGAGATCAGCCCTGGGATTTCTTTGGAAGGAATGATGCTGAACCTGAAACTCCAGTACTTTGGCACCTCATGTGGAGGGTTGACTCACTGGAAAAGACTCTGATGCTGGGAGGGATTGTGGTCAGGAGGAGAAGGGGACGACGGAGGATGAGATGGCTGGATGGCATCACGGACGCAATGGACGTGAGTCTGAGTGAACTCCGGGAGATGGTGATGAACAGGGAGGCCTGGCATGCTGCGATTCATGGGGTCGCAAAGAGTCAGACACGACTGAGTGACTGAACTGAACTGAAGACCTAAATAATTAGTGTGTGTTACACATTTGTAAAATTTCAATAAATGCAACAGGGTTGTCCTTGAAAGGCTACAAAATAATGAAATAGAAATTACTAGACAGCAACCATTCATACTTTTGTTCACCCACCAGATATTTATTGGGGACTTAATATATTCCAGGTACTGTTAGCATAAACAGATGTCACCCTCCCTTCATCGAAGCTGGCAAGGGAGACAAATCTGCATCAAAGGACAGACCACACAAGTAAATGCAGAATCAGAGCCATATGAGTGCTGCCAATGGGTGGGACCGGATATAGAGGGGAATAAGAACAGGAGCTCAGGGAAGACCCTCCCAAGAAGTGATAATTAGACTGATTCTAAAGTGAGGGATGGCTTCATAAGGGGGACTGTTGGAGTCATAGTTGAAGGCAGAATAGCACTTGATCATGCAAGAAGAGGATGAAGGACTGAGGTGGGTCCAGGCTTCTCACGCCCTTTGAAGGCACTAGAACAGTGTGAGTCTTTAGTCTAAGGACCAAGAGAAACAAACCAGTGTTTTAAAAAAAGGTTGTTATGAAGCGTTCAGATTTGCATAAACAAAGATGGTGCTGTCTACCTGGAGAAGTTACCGGAAGGAGGCCAAGGTGGATGTTGAACAACATCAAGAACCTTAGGGAGGAGTTGGGCAGGAGGTGGTGGCAGCTTGGGCTGGTGCAGAGAAAAGTTGATGAACGTAAAAGGTGTTCATGAATTCTTTATTGGAATGTGATTCAATAAGTTGTTAAAAATGGGTTCTCCTCATTCATATTTGACTTGGGTTGATACATTCTGGAATTTATAATTTAAGGTCTAAAAATGTAGACAATGCAATGTTGTCAAAGAAGCTGACTGAACATTACTAAGGCTCTTGACCCTGTTGAGCTCTTTTTTACCTGCTTGACCTTGGGCAAGTTGCTTCCTCTCTCCCAAGGCTTCAGTTTCCTTATCTAGTAAAAGGAGGATGGTTCCTTTCCAGGATCCATTTCAAACATAAAATCCTCAGATGGATTATGTGGTCTCTGTTCACACCTTCTCACATTACTCAGACTTTCTGATTTCCTTCCAGACACTTTTTATCCCATGCCATGGGCTGAGTGTTTGGGGCACTTTTTCAACTTCTAAACTTTAAAAATGTAACAACCTGACCTGGTGAGAATATTAGAAAAACAGGGCATGAATGGCAGTTTGAGTCTTACCCAAACTGAACGTCATCTTCACTAGACATAGGACAGAGTTTCATTTGACAAAAATTGGAAACAAAGACACTTAAGTGTCAAAAGCTAGATCAGTAGTGAAATGTATAAAACAACTGTAGCATATGCACAGAAGGGAATACTATACAAAAATGTACAAAAATGAAACTGAATTAATTACTTTCACAAGCAACATCATTGATGAAAGCCACAAATAACATTGAGCAAAAGAAGTCCACACCGAAAGGGGCATTTTGCATGGTTCCATGTGTATGAAGTTCAAAAACAGGGTGAGGTCACGGGTGGTGAACAGTCAGGATGGTAGTTACATTTAGGGGAGAGCAGTAGGCCTGGGAGGGGCTCACTTGCTGGGGCTGTATCCTCTCCGGATCCAGGTGGAGTTACATGAGTAGGTTCACTTTGAGAACGTTCATCGAGCTATAAGCTATAATTTTGTACTCTACTGTGAGTTTGCTTCAGTAAAAACATTTTCTCTGAAAACTGGAATTTGAAGATTTAGTTCTCACAAACGACTATAAAAACAGGGTTGTCTCACTGGAAATAGACTCGACACTGCGGAAGTGAAGTGAAGTGAAGTGAAGTCGCTCAGTCGTGTCCGACTCTTTGCGGCCCCATAGACTGTAGCCTAAAAGGCTCCTCTGTCCATGGGATTTTCCAGGCAATACTACTGGAGTGGATTGCCATTTCCTTCTCCAGGGGATCTTCCCAACCCAGGGCTCGAACCCAGGTCTCCTGCATTGTAGACAGACGCTTTACCGTCTGAGCCACCAGGGAAGTATACTGCAGAACACAGTTATAAATACACTGGAGAGGTGCAGGAAACACATCATTCATAAAATATCATGTTATTTTTTGCATTTTGTGCAATTTTCACCAGTTGTCAACTTTTCTACATTCATAATCTACAGGGATGTCTTCACTCACTTCAAATATACATTCAGTTTCATATCAAAGCCACCTTTTATGAAAGATAAAATACAAAACGTACTTAGACTATAGATATGGAAATAGCAAATGTACTTAAAATATAGATATTAAAAAATGTTGGCAAGGATATGGAGAAAAGGGAACCCTCATACACGATTGGTGGGATTGTAAACTGATGTAGTCACTGTAGAAAAGAGTATACATGTTCTCAAAAAACTGAAAATAGAACTACCACATGATCCAGTTCTATTACTCTGAAAAAAACATTGCTAATTTGAAAAGATGCATGCACCTCAGTGTTCATTCCAGCATTATTTACGATTGCCAAGCTAAAGAAGATGTGATGGAATATTACTCAGCCCCAAAAAGGAATAAAATTTTGTCCAATTGCAGCAACATGGATGGACTTGGATAGCAATATGCTTCAGTGAAATATGTCAGACAGAGAAAGGCAAATACTGTATGATATCCCTTATATGTGGAATCTAAAAATACAAAAAATGAGTGAATATAACAAATAAAAGCACATTCACAGATAGAGAGAGCAAGCTAGTGGGTACCAGTGGAGAGAAGGAAAGAGTAGGGTCAACACAGGCGTAGCGAAGTAAAAGGTACAAACTCTTAGATATAAATAAGCTATCAATTTAAGGATATGCTGTACAACACAGGGAATATACTCGGTATTTTATAAAAACTATAAATGGAGTATAGCCTTTAAAAACTGTGAATTGCCATATTGTAGGCCTGTAACATGCAATGGACAGCAGCTGCACTTCAATTAAAAAATAAAACCTTTCATATGAAAAGAAATAGAGATATAAAAAGATACAGAGAAGCTGACAAGATGAAAGAAGCAAAGTGCCTCACTCAATGTTGCCGAATGTCCAGCTGCAGAACCACAGGCCTATTTACTTAAATTACTGGCACCTACGACTGAGCAACTTCACTTTTACTTTTTCCTTTCATGCAGTGGAGAAGGAGATGGCAACCCACTCCAGTGTTCTTGCCTGGAGAATCCCAGAGATGGGGGAGCCTGGCGGGCTCTTGTCTATCGGGTTGCACAGAGTCAGACACGACTGAGGCAACTTAGCAGCAGCAGCAGCACAGGGGCCTTGCATTGCAGTCAAGGCAAATGGCTGGGATGATGCTGCCAGACCTGTAGTCCACTTCTCTGCTCGGTTATGTTTGATCTCTTTGGAGGGTGGCTACACAAAACTTCCTGTATGTTGATGTTATCACTGTGTTTCCTTTGGGTTCTCATTTCCTATGTGTGTGCAAACACGGAAAGTTAAAAGCTGACACTCAAGAATGACTGCCTCCCTACTCATGGTTGTGCAGTTTCTAAACTGCAAGTCTGATAGACTCTAATGAAGAAATGGACGATGTCTGAAGGGTGTTTGTGGGAAATCTTGAGCAAACTCTGTGCAGCCCAGGAAGACTCCACCAGGCCTGTCTGTCACAGCTGCCTCTAGGTCCCCCTGGAGAACCCAATCTCACTGGTTTGGGGTCTGACCCAGTCATCCAGATTTTTAAAAAGTTCCCAGATGATGCTCCTATGCAGCCAGGGCTGGGACCCATGGCTCTCGCCAGTTGTTCCTGCTGCCCCAGTGCTGTACTGAAGCCCAACCTCTGTCTGGCTGATCTCACTCAGGACATTTGGTGGTATGTCTCTTCCCAACTTGGTTCAGGAATGTGGAGTGGGTAGCCTGAGATTGTGGGGGGTAGTTACACAGTGGAAATTCACAAACTGTACACATCAGAGCTCCCCCCACCCCACACCCCTCATCCTAAATTTGGTTGTTGCACTCATCTTACATGCTAGTAAAGTAATGCTCAAAACTCTCCAAGCCAGGCTTCAGCAATATGTGAACTGTGAAATTCCAGATGTTCAAACTGGTTTTAGAAAAGGCAGAGGAACCAGAGATCAAATTGCCAACATCCGCTGGATCATCCAAAAAGCAAGAGAGTTCTAGAAAAAACATCTGCTTTATTGACTATGCCAAAGCCTTTGACTGTGTGGATCACAATAAACTGTGGAAAATTCTGAAAGAGATGGGAATACCAGACCACCTGACCTGCCTCTTGAGAAACGTGTATGCAGGTCAAGAAGCAACAGTTAGAACTGGACATGTAACAACAGACTGGTTCCAAATAGGAAAAGAGTGTCAAGGCTATATGTTGTCACCCTGCTTATTTAACTTCTATGCAGAGTACATCATGAGAAATGCTGGGCTGGAAGAAGCACAAGCTGGAATCAAGATTGCCAGGAGAAATATCAATAACCTCAGATACACTCTTAGGGCAGAGAGTGAAAGAACTGAAGCTGTTGTTCAGTTGCTCAGTCGTTTCTTTTTTTTTTTTATTATTTTTAATTTATTTTTTTACACGAACTCCCAAACATGAACCCCCCTCCCACCTCCAGACCACATGTACTGCAACACACCAAGAAGGGGAAAGATGAACATGAAAGAGGAGAGTGAAAAAGTTGACTTAAAGCTCAACATTCAGCAAATGAAGATCATGGCATCCGGTCCCGACACTTCAAGGCAAATAGATGGGGAAACAGTGGAAACAATGGCTGACTTTATCTTTGGGGGCTCCAAAATCACTGCAGACGGTGTTTGGAGCCATGAAATTAAAAGACGCTTACTCCTTGGAAAGAAAGTAATGACCAAGCTAGACAGCATATTAAAAAGCAGAGACTTTACTTTGTCAACAAAGGTCCATCTAGTCAAGGCTATGGTTTTTCCAGTGGTCATGTATGGATGTGAGAGTTGGACTATATAGAAAACTGAGCACCAAAGAACTGATACTTTTGAACTGTGGTGCTGGAGAAGACTCTTGAGAGTCCCTTGGACTACAAGGAGATCCAACCAGTCCATCCTAAAGCAGATCAGTCCTAGGTGTTCACTGAAAGGACTGATGTTGAANGGGGGCTCCAAAATCACTGCAGATGGTGATTGCAGCCATGAAATTAAAAGACGCTTACTCCTTGGAAGGAAAGTTATGACCAACCTAGACAGCATATTAAAAAGCAGAGACATTACTTTGTCAACAAAGGTCCATCTAGTCAAGGCTATGGTTTTTCCAGTGGTCATGTATGGATGTGAGAGTTGGACTATATAGAAAACTGAGCACCAAAGAACTGATACTTTTGAACTGTGGTGCTGGAGAAGACTCTTGAGAGTCCCTTGGACTACAAGGAGATCCAACCAGTCCATCCTAAAGCAGATCAGTCCTAGGTGTTCACTGAAAGGACTGATGTTGAAGCTGAAACTCCAATACTTTGGCCACCTGATGTGAAGAGCTGACTGATTAGAAAAGACCCTGATGCTGAGAAAGATTGAGGGCAGGAGGAAAAGGGGACAACAGAGGATGAGATGGTTGGATGGCGTCACTGACTCAATGTACATGAGTTTGAGTGAACTCCAGGAGTTGATGATGGACAGGGAGGCCTGGCGTGTTGCAGTTCATGGGGTTGCAAAGAGTTGGACACGACTGAGTGACTGAACTGAACTGAAGCATTTACAAGCACCTCACTGACTGCTCCCCTGATTTGGGGTACATTGAGAGAGGAACAATAAAATTAATTTAGCAAAAGATTAGGATGTCCACATACAAATGCCACATGATATTGAGGCAGCATGTGCTTCCTTGCTCACCTACTTGAACAACTTAGACACCAAGGGCAATTAACAAATTGTACCTACAAATTGTACCTCAACATTCAAAAAACTAAGATCATGGCATCTGGTCCCATTGCTTCATGGCAAAAAGATGGGGAAACAATGGAAATAGTGACAGACTTCTTGGGCTCGAAAATCACTGCAGATGGTGACTGCAGCCATGAAATTAAAAGACAATTGGTCCTTGTAAGAAAATCTGTGACCAACCTAGATAGCGTAATAAAAAGCAGAGGTCCATCTAGTCAAAGCTATGGTTTTTCCTGTAGTCAGGGATGGATGTGAGAGTTGGACCATAAAGAAGGCTGAGAGTCAAAGAACTGATGCTTTGGATCTGTGGTGTTGGAGAAGACTCTGGAGAGTCCCTTGGACTGCAAGGAGATCCAACCTGTCCATCCTAAAGGAGATCAGTCCTGAGTATTCATTGGAAGGACTGATGCTGGAGCTGAAGCTTCTATACTCTGGCCACCTGATGCCAAGAGCTGTTGTTCAGTTGCTCAGTTGTTTCCGACTCTTTGAGACCCCATGCACTGCAGCACACCAAGCTTCCCTGACCTTCACCATCCCCCAGAGCTTGTTCAATCTCATTTCCATTGAGTTTGTGAAGGGCTGACTCGTTGGAAAAGACCTTGATGCTGGGAAAGATTGAAGGCAGGAAGAGAAGGGGACGACAGAGGATGAGATATTTGGATGGCATCACCGACTCAATGGACATGAGTGTGAGTAAACTCCGGGAGTTGGTGAAGGACAGGGAAGCCTGGCGTGCTACAGTGCATGGGGTCACAAAGAGCTGGACATGACTGAGCAACTGGACAGCAACAACACACTTCAAAGTACAACTGGAAATAAGGAGAAAGGGTTTCTCAAACAAGGCTTGTCTTAATATATTGATAAGCCTTCTCTCATCTCTTCTCTCACGTTTTTCCTTTTAGTTTTTCTCTCTTTATCTGAAAGATGCCAAAGAGTAGAAAGCAACTCTTTATAGAATACACCTTCTGTTCCTTATGCAGGAAACTGAGGAGTCATGACCTGGGGGGTTAAAGGGCATTCAAAGGTCATTCTGTCCAGGAGCTGTATGTATGATCCACATGATCTAGGTGCTACCAACCCCCGTCTTTCTCATTAAAAGGACACTCAGGGGCTGATGTCCCAGTGAACTCCAAGGCAGGAGAGGCAGAAGAAGGGTCCCAGGGGTGTTCCAGGCCCACAGGCCAGGAAGCCTTCTGTCCCCAACCATCCCCAGTGCAGCCGAAGCAGGGCAACAGGGGTGGTAACAGAACATAGGTGTCCCCTTCGGTGAATGGTTTGTGGCTTTGTGTAGGGCAACTTGCTGCTTTCATCCAGCCAGTCCTTTAGAGAGAAGATCCCCTTCTTGAGCCAGCCTGTGAGTGCTCCAGGAGGCAGAGGATAAAGCCCCAAAGAAGGCCTAGAAATTCCTGTAGCTTCAGCAGCAGCCCCAGAGACCTCTTCCAACCACTTGAAAGCCAGAGAAAGTGGAGACAGGCAGGAGATATCCCATAGGACAAGCTTACCCTTGGTGCGGTTTCTTTGGTCATCCAAGAGTGGGGAGCAATTTTGTCTAATTGACGCCATTGATTTATGGTTGACTGTCTTTTTATGTCTTACTCTTGATGTCTTCAAAGCAAGTACTTAAGGGACTTCCTTGGTGGTCCAGCAGCTAAGGCTCTATGCTCCCAATGCAGGTGGCCCCAGTTTGACCCCCTCTCAGAGGATGAGAGCCCACATGCTGCAACCAAAGATCCTGCATGCTGCAATGAAGACTGAAGATCCTGTGTGCCAGGACTAAGACCTGGCACAGCCAAATAATTACATTAAGTAAAAAGAGATAAAGTTAAAAAAATATTTTTAAAAGCCTGTTACTTAGGAAGACTGAAGCTGGCATAGTAGGGTGACCAGTCATGCCAGCTTGCCCAAAGAGTGTTTGCAGCTGCATGAGAATTTCAGGGCTAAAATCAGGAACGTCCTGAACAAACCTGGACAAGTTGGTCATCCCATAGTCAAATTTCCAATTGGGAGAGTTATTCAGAGTAGAAAGCAAGCACTGTCAATCATATCAGTCACTACCATGGCATCTTGGTTACCAACTGCTAAATTCTCCACCTGAGCCGTCTTGTAACAGACCTTTCTGCAGGCTCCCAAGTCCGTGCCTGAGGCTGTATTCTTAACCAGTGGACATCAGGACTCCAGATGAGGGCTTCCCTGGTGACGCCGTGGTAAAGAATCTGCCTGCCAACTCAGGAGACACGAGTTCGATCCCTGATTGAGAAGATCCCACATGCGTTGGAGCAGTTAAGCCCTGGCACCATAACTACCGAGCCAGCGCACTAGAGCCTGGAAGTCAAAACTAGGAGCCCACATGTGGCAGCTCCTGAAGCCTTCATGCCCTAGAGTTTGTGCTGGTCAACAGGAGAAGCTACCACAGTGAGAAGCACGTGCACCTCCACTGGGGCAGTCCCTGCTAGTCGCAGCTAGAGAAAAGCCCACACAGCGACCAAGACTCGGCACAGCCAAGAGTAAATAAATAAAGGGAGAAAAGGCAGAGGAAAAGAGCAAAAACTAGGAACAGCAATGATGGGTGATCTTAGTTAAGCAGCCTAGGGAGGAAGACGCAGAGCTTCTAAATTCTCACACTGCCTGACTGGAAAACCTGTGATTCATAGGGACGGATGACCATGATGTATGCCGTGTTCATTAAAGTGGAGGAGACCGGATAAGTCACTGCCATGAATATCTCGATTCGGAATGACTGAAATATTTCATAGCCATCTATCACTATAAGCACCAACACTCAAGTGTAGTTAAAAATCAATTCGAAGTGACAGTGAATGGAGAGCTGGCTGGGAGGGGAAAAACACTTTTCTCCCCTGCGTCTGGGTTGGGTTTCTGGGAGATGTTATTTTATTTTGTGCGTGAGCCTGGTCTGGTGCTTTGCTCGAGCAAAGCCTGGTTTAGTCGGTATTCCAAGGCGAAAGCTGTGTAATATAGCAAAGCCCTGACAGCCTTTAATAAAGAGATATACAATGTCTCGGATGTATTTGAGGGAACTCTGACGCTTGTGGTTTTGTATATGGTTATGGTAAATAACTAGCCACTGATTGTTGTGGTCTGGCCTTTGCTGGGAGCACTGGACCGCTGGAGACCCATTTACCCTAAATCACCCATATACCTAACCAGAAAGCATCACATCACAATCAAAACACACAGGGCAGGGGGCTGCCAGGCCTGTAGCCCACCTCAGCTGGGAGAAAGAATTTTGTTTTTCCTTTGTGTGTAAAGAAGGTGACAGGCTCCTGGCAGCAGAGAACTTTCTGCGTGTTGGGGTTGTCACTGCACACTTCCCCTTTTCCCCATGACTGATTCTTGCAGATGCTCTCAGTAAATGAGCCCAAGTGGGAGAAGGAGATGATGCTGGGCCCTGAGTGGCGCCTGCGCTCTCGTGGGTAGCAGCCTTCACATCCTGACAGGAGGCGCTCAACCCAAACCAGAGCTTCGGCGGCATCACTGGCCCTCGAGCAAATTAGAGCTTGTGTGCCCGGCTCTGAACTGAAATGTAGATATACTTCTTTTTTTTTCTTTTTTTTGTAGGACAGACAAATAGGTATACTTAACGGAATGCGTATGAAGTATCTAGCATCACTTTTAAAGTGTTCTTTGCAAAAGTGTTCAACTTGAATCTAATTTTTCTTGTTTGGTTGTTGTTAAGCCATGTCGTGTCCGGCTCTTTGTGACCTCATGGACTGCAGCATGCCAGGCTTCCCTGTCTTTCACTATCCCCCGGAGTTTGCACAGACTTGTGCCCACTGGGTCAGTGATGCCGTCCAACCATCTCATCATCGTTCACCCTCTTTTCCTCTTGCCCTCAATCTTTCCCATCATCAGGGTCTTTTCCAGTGACTTGGCTCTTCACATCAGGTGGCCAAAGTATTGGAGCGTCAGCTTCAGTATCAGTCTTTCCAATGAACTTTCAGGGTTAATTTCTTTTAGGATTGACTGGTTGGGTGTCCTTCCAATGTTGAATCTAATTTAACCTTTATAGTTAATGACTATTTACAAATACTATTTAAAGTAACTGAAGGTTAGGGTAATCAACTGTTCCACTTTGTCTAGGGTTGTCCTGGAACAGAAACTCCTGCATTCCAGGAAATCCCAGTTCTAGGCAAACTGGAATAGTTGGTTACCATAGTACAAATTTGTCAACTGGTTGGTGTCTTATCCTTCTGGGACTTCCCAGATGGCGCTAGTGGTAAAGAACCCACCTGCTAATGCAGGAGACACAGGAGACGTGGGTTCAATCCCTGGGTCAGGAAGATCCCCTGGAGTAGGAAACGGCAACCCACTCCAGTATTCTTGTTTGGGAAATCCTATGGACAGTGCAGCCTGGTGGGCTACAGTTCATGGGGGTGCAAATAGTTGGATAACTGAGCAACTAAGCATGCATGCTAGGTTATTAGAGAATACTTGTTTCCTTCCTTCTCCCCCAGACTTTTCTCTAAGCCAGTTGTTTTATGCTCTGCTGTTAGAAAATGGAGATGAGCATGTATGTGGTTGCACGTGTTTTGGGGAGGATTCTCTTCCCTAGCATGAAGAGAGAGCAAGAATTTGTGTCTGCTGTGTGTGAGTTTGTGTAGTTCTGTTCATGAAAGCATACATACGTGCACATTTACACATAATCTCCCAAATATTTGCTAAGTTATTATCATGTGAAAATTATGGAGGAAACAGCTGAAAGCAGAGAGAAACTGACCAAATATATTTAAGGAGTCAGAGTCACTGCCCTTAAGGAAAATTTGGCCTGATTTTCAGGGCAGGGACCTTAGCGTGGGGTGGAAGGGGATAATTCAGAGAAATTCAAAAGACTGAATTAATTGACCAGTAATGTCACTTCAAAAGAATATCCTCTGGTCTATACATAGTCCAGGGCACAGAGTGGTTTCTGCGGATGAAGTCTCAGAGGAACTACAGAGCCCACTGCGGGAGGCCTGAGGATCTTGTCTCAGCTCAGATTTGAAGGGCTTAAATCTTCACAGTGGTTCCTGGTTTCCGGCAGGCAGCCTCCTCTGATTTGTGGACAGATCTGATCACCACTTGGCCCTTTTGTTCTAGGGGGCAGAAAGGCCCCTCTGCTTGCTGTTTGGTGACGTCTGAACAAATCTGCTATTCCCTCCAGCCTCCTGACTCAGCAGCCCAGGCTCTGTTCTCAAAAGTCCCACTTTCTCTCTCATGTCCTCGGTCCCCTAAGACCTAGCCTTTGAATTCAGAGTCTGCAACCTAAGACTCAAAGTCTGGGGTCCTTAAGTTCATTGAGAAAATTGTGCCCTCAAACCTAGACACTTTGTTCTTCCTGTTTTCTCATTAACTCCCTTCAGCTATGTAGAATTATAAGCATCCCTTAATATTAGCTTCACTACAAATTTTACCCTGCCCTGCCACCCGAAGGAAGGTCCTGTCCCCTCCCCTTACCCATAATCTACCCATATTACCGATATGCCTGTATGGGTCCAAACTCTGAAATTTAGAAGATTTTTTCTCTCTCTAGCTTGAAGGCCTCTGTGCTGGAGATTTACCATTATCTTTTCTTGGAACACTACTTGTATTAGTTTGCTGCCACAACAAAGCACCACAGATTGGAGGGCTTGAATAAGAGACATTTGTTTTCTCACAGTCTTGGAGGTTACAAGTCCAAGGTCAAGGGGTCAGCAGGGTTGGTTTCCTTCTGAAGCCTCTTTTCTTGGAAGTGGCTTTCTGTCACTGTCTTCATATGAGCTTCCCTTCGTGTGACTCTATGTTCTAGCCTCCTCTTTGGACACCAGTCCTTCTGGATTAGAATTACTTCAATGACCCCAGTTTAACTTAATTACCCTTTACAAGCCCTGTATCCAAATGCAGTCACCTTCTGAGGGCCTAGGGGGTTAAGGCTTCTGAATAGGGATGCTGGGAGCACGTGATTCAGCCCATACACTACCTAAGATCAGATATGTAAACTGTAATGGAAAAAGGCTTAGCTTCTAAGGATTGGCCCCCAGTTTATATTTTCCTTAATTTAGGGAAGTTCAGTCACTCAGTGTGTCCAACTCTTTGTGATCCCATGGACTGCAACATGCTAGGCTTCCCTGTCCATCACCAGCACTTGGAGATGGCTCACACTTGGATTGGGGAAATATTTGATTTTTATCATATTTTAGGGTAGACATACTTTTTAATTTTTAACTGGAGGATAATTCCTTTACAGTGTTGTGCTGGTTTCTGCTGTACAACAATGTGAATTAGCTATGAATAAACAGATATGCCCGCCCTCTTGAGCCTCCCCCTACCTCTAAATCCCACCTCTCTAGGCCATCCCAGAGCACAGAGCTGCTCCCTTTCTATGTGACTCTTACAATAAAAACAAATATGTGTACTGAAAAATCATAGCTTGTCAGAAGATATGATTATAAATTGCAAAGTAGACTACTATGTTCACAATGTATCCAATAAGATTTAAAATCCAAAACGGCTTTGACTTCTGCTTGCCATAGTCACTGGTTGCAATATCCAGGCAGATTTTTTTCTTCTTTTTTTAACTTTTTTTTTTTTTTAAAACAAATATGTGTACTTAAAAATCATAGCTTGTCAGAAGATATGATTATAAATTGCAAGGTAGACTACTATGTTCACAATGTATCCAATAAGATTTAAAATCCAAAACGGCTTTGACTTCTGCTTGCCATAGTCACTGGTTGCAATATCCAGGCAGATTTTTTTCTTCTTTTTTTAACTTTTTTTTTTTTTTAACAAACCCTTTCCTTGAGGGCTGACTTTCAATAGATCACAGCAAGGGAGCTGTTCTGCTATGTATGAAACCCTGACCCAGGCAGATTTTAATAGCTAGTTAAATTTATTTTACTGGGGCACACAATTAACAAGATGATAGTGGAACAACATACATGACCATCACCCAGAGTGCCTTTCTTTCTTATCAGTGGAAAAATTTGTAGCCATCTAGTTGTAACCTTGCTAATATTCAGATTTGAATGAAATTTGATGAATATCTAGAAATAAAATGAATATGAGCAATAATCAAGCATCTGTATGCTGGCAGGTGTAATTTTCTAAATTATTTTCAAACCATACAAGCTGGGATATAGTGTCCTAGGAGTTTGGATTGCACTTGAGTCCTCTGGGAGCAAAACTTCAAGAGTTATTTTCCTGAAAAGCATGGCAGGGCATGGAATTGAGAAAAGAAAGCTGAAAAAGGAAAGGAAAGCTTCTAGGGGAGACTCTTGTTAAGAAAGCCAATGATCAATTCATACTTTGAGGGAAGACATTGTACCTGGTTATGTGCCAACAAGGAAACTGGGGCATCTTAGGGGAGAAAAGACTCCAAGAGGAAGCGTTGATAGTAATTTAATGAAATGCTCGAGGAGACCCTGTGAACGGTATTCTATGTGGTCCCCCCAAGGACTAGTACAGACATATCCTAGGGGACTTCTTATCTACCTAGGGCAGCAGAATTAATGTCAGACACAAAGAGAAAGGGTGGGACTCCTCTAAAAAGTTTCTTTGTTAAGTGAGGGGGAAGGTTAGTAAGTATAAGTTCTCAGGGTAGCATTTAGGAATACATTGCTTTGAGCTAAATAGCAAAGTCAATGTTGAAAAAAAAACAAAAACTATTTGCTTTAGTTAATCTATAGATAATTTTTTTCACCTAATAACTATTTTTTTTAATCAGAGTGCTAGTATGTTTTGACAAAAAAGACAAAAAGTCCTAACATTTTGCAATGTGAATGCATTCAGAGAAATGATGGAGGTTGAGCTGCCTCTGTTATCAGCAGCATTTTCTAATACAGATACGTTAAATTTAGCCTAACTAGCCAATAAAACAGGTTCAGTAAATTTGATTACTACATATTTGTAATGGAATATTATTCATTCATAAAGAGGATGCCATAAAAATTAGTGATTATATGAAAATTTGTTCCACATATAAGTAAAAGCAATAAGTTTTAAAAGTACATGTTGTATAAATCTATATTATAAATAAACACCTTCACGGAAAAGCCTAGATGTACACAAATGTTGAGTGATTTATCTATCAGTAGATTATTTTAACTTTCTTGCTAATCCTACAAAGCACCATAAAAATGTAAAAAAGAAGTGCTATAAAAGTTGTAAATGTTTTTTGATGGTGGCTGCTGTTGATGACAAATGAATCGTGCATGGAGACTGAGTGTAGCCCCTGCGTTCTCAACAAGGCTGTTATTTCCCCCGTGGAGAGACAATTTCTTCCTAGGGAGCAAAGAAATCCAAGCTACTACAATGGTTTGTGACCTTCCAAAGTATCACTGTACATGACCAGATATATCTGTCCTACCAAAATTTCAAGGAAGAGGAGAGGAGATCAGACAGGAAAAGAAAAAAAAAAAAAAAGTCTAAAAGGCTCCTTTTGGGGGAATAATCGAAAAATGATTGAGAAACATTGGCTGAGCATTACCTAATATTTTGGGGACCATTGTTGGTATGTTGAGGTATAGCTGTGTAGACTGAAGCTACTTAGCAGCAGCAGCAGCAGCAGCAGTTGTTCAATCGCTCAGTCATATCTGACTTTTTGTGACTCCATGGACTGCAGCACAGGCTTCCCTGCCCTTCACCATCCCCTGGAATTTGCTCAAAGTCCATTGAATCAGTGATGCCATTCATCCATCTCATCCTCTGTCATCCCCTTCTCCATCTGTTGTCAATCTTTCCAAGCATCAGGGTCTTTTCCAATGAATCAACACTTCACATCAGGTGGCCAAAGTATTGGTGCTTCAGCATCAGTCCTTCTAATGAATATTCAGGATTTATTTCCTTTAGAATTGACTGGTTTGATCTCCTTGCAGTCCAAGGGTCTCTCTAGAGTCTTCTCCAACCCCACAGCTCAAAAGCATCAACTCTTTGGTGTCCAGGCCTCTTTATGGTCCAACTCTCACATCCATACATGACTACTGGAAAAACCATAGCTTTGACTATATAAATTCAACTCTGGTTTCCTCTGTTCAATACTATATACATTCAAGTCTGGGTTCCTCTATTTCATAACCTTCCTTCTGCTTGGTTCTAAGGAAGTTCTCTACTTTGGGAAGCTCCAATAGCTTCTGAATCCACAAGAGCAGTCCTTTCTTCATGCCCCTTTTCCTGATATTGGTGAAGACACAGTTATTAGTATAGTCTAATACATTTGCTTTTGAGTATTCTGTGGTATCTTCTAGAGCAGGGGCCCCAAACTTTGGGATCTAATACTGAAAATCTGAGATGGAACTTATATAATAATAATAGAAATAAAGTACATAATAAATTTAACGTGCTTGAGTCATCCAGGAATCATCTCCCATTCCTGGTCCATGGAAAAATTGTTTGCCACAAAACTGGTCCTTGGTGCCAAAAAGGTTGGGGGCCTGCTGCTCTAGAGCTTTTCTTTCTTGACACTTCCCTCACCTTCCTTTAATATTACAAATGTAAAAGCATAAATGAAAACAGCTTTTGAATAAATATAACGTGACTCAAACAGCTTATGTAATGGGTCTTGAATACAAGGTCTGGGGCTTCCTGTCTGGGGTGTGTGTGTGTGTTCAGTCGTGTCTCTTTGTGACCCCATGGGCCATAGCTGGCCAGGCTCCTCTTCCATGGGAGTTCCCAGGCAAGAATACTGGAGTGGGTTGCCATTTCCTTCTCCAGAGGGTCTTTCCAACCCAGGGATCGAACTGGGTCTACTGCATCTCCTGCATTAGCAGGCAGATTCTTTACCACTGAACCTGGGAAGGGTGGATGTAATTCGTAATTCTTCTGAAGTTGCAGAAGAACTTTAGTACTCACTATTCTCTGCCTCTGGCCATTTGTTCCCAACAGGAACATTATTTATAGAATCTCTGGGAAGATGAAGAAACTGTATCCTATCTCCCCATGCTGGCAGAGACAACTGTTGTAAGCTGCTAGGAAATTGCCAAGTACTGTTGTGATGATTTTTGTGTCTGATCCAAGAGGCTATTTACTCATGAGGCCCAAATCTTTCCGGTCCGAGGAAATACAAGTGATCCTTGGCTGAAGCTAGTATACCAAAGACACTAAGAAGTTATTCAGATTCTCATTTTGAAAGCCTCTAATGATAATACAAGAAAAGCCAAGCCCTGACACTGTATTTGGAAGATTAGGCTGTGATGTAAAAACAAACAAACAGGCAAAAAAAAAAACCAGAAAAAACTCATCACAGATCCAGATTTTGTCTGGTTCACCTTCTGAGTGGTGCTGTCTGGGAGTGTATGTTTCCTTGGGAAGGAAGTTGAGACAGAAGTAGATTTGTGAGTCTCTGGGTTCCTGCTTGCCTCACAGGCTTGCTGTCTTTATTCCCCATGAAGTTGATTTATTTACCTTCCGCTTCATTCATTGAACAAGATAAGTTAAACATCTACTATGTGCTTGACTCTGTGTAGGAACAGGGTAAATAATGCTGAGCAGAAACAAACATGCTTTTTACACTCAAGGAGCATGCAGATTAGTAAAGGAAAAACAGAACAAAGAATCACAGAGCTATGTAATTTCTTCCTGTGAGTGATGAGAAAATGCCAGCCAGGCTTTGAGAGAGTCTAACATAGATTGAATCTAGTCTGCAGAATTGGGGTAGATGTCCCTGAGAAAAGATATTTGAGTGGTGATTTGAGAAACATGTACACCTTCACAGATGCTTGGGACTGGTAATGAATTGAGACTAGGATTTAGTAAGCCACTGGGGGTGTGCACATACTCACATCTGAGCAATCAGCAGAGAGCTTGCTTGATTTTTTTCTCCTAAGATGGCAGCATTTTGGCAAAGAGAGGAGGAGCTCATACTTGTGTAGACCCAGCCTCACCCAAGTGGCTTTTATATACCTTCTCCAGATCATCTCTTGACACCAGTTTAGTTTTACTCAGGCTTCAACTTATTTCCTCCGTTGGTTTTACAGTGTGGGTCAACTAGTCAACTCCCTATGGAAAGTCTTGGCTGAACTGGTTTCTTCTTCTCCAGTTTCCCACCTCTCCACATCACAATTCTGACCTCCTCCCTTACCACATTCATTCCAATACTCTCTCTCTCTCTTCTGTTGTTCACTTACACATATACCCTTTGAGATTTCTAGGTCATGACTGTGACCACAGTAAAGAGTTAAGATCAATTTCCAGGTCACATTCTTCTCTGGTTAGAGAAATGCAGATAGCACATCACCTTATATGGTTTTTCCCACCATATACTAAAATCTGGATGTAGCTGAACCACTTTTATAATGAGATTTGTCTAGATCTATCCTCCTGTGGATTATATTTACCCAGAAAATTCATGATCTTGGACATTTTGATAAAAGAACTGTAGTTTTCTTTGTTCATTATGTTTCACTCAGGCTGGGGGTTGTGGGGGTGTGACGTATAAGTGGGAAGTAAATTTAATAGGAAACTTAGCTTTTGTTTCCCTAGCAACACTAGTCTTCTTACAAATGGGAATGAGACGAGAGGTCTTTGTTTCTGCATTTCCAGCTCTACAGGGCGAGGTGACATGCTGAGTGCCCTGGAAACAGTGCTGTGTCATACAGTCCTGTGACATTCACTTTAGAACCTTCCTGCACTAAATCTCAAACACTCTCATGGGCATTATGCTGCAGTTGATATTCATCTGTTTGCTGAAAAAATAGGGACAAAAGATGATTTCATGTCGTGACTTAGTACACAAGGACATGTTTGTCGGCAGGGCAGAGTGCATTAGAATGAGGAGTTTGGCGGGTCAGGAACAGAGTGGCTGGAAGGTCAAGATTAACGTATGCAATGGTCCAGTAGTTCAGACACTGAGGGCTGGAACACCAGTATATAGGAACAGTAACCACATCACATATACAGGCACTGGTTCCAATCTCTCATGTCTATTTTGAACATTTTACAAATTACCAGGGTGAGTTTCAATAAGAATCCTGGAAGATATAGTAAGCCACTTTTATCTATTTGAATAACATGCATTCAAGAGGCTTTGATAAGATTTGGTCTATTTTCTAGATTTAGGAGATTTCATAGATGTATTTCTGCTGGGAGGTTTTATAATGCAGTGGTAAGTTTGGGGGTTCCAGTGACAGACTGTCAAGGTTTAAATCTTGGTTCTACCATTTAAGCTGTGAGACCTGGGAAGACTCTTACTTTTCTGTGCCTCAGTTTTCTCATCTGTACAAGGATCGTGATCATACTTGAGGGTTGCGGAGATGGTTCACTGAAGATATCTACACAAAGCACAGAGAACAGGACTCAGAGTCTTGTGGTAGGTGCTTACTATGTGTTAGATGCCAGCCTGCCACCTGCTCCCACCTATTTGCCACAGGGAGAGAGGGGACTTGTGAGATTTTTTTGAGTCCTTGAGAAAATTTCTTAAGGACTAACAATATGCAAGTTTTTCCCAAACTAATTCCATGAGGATTTGACTGTTCCTGTTTTGTAGCTGCTCCTTTAACCATGGCTTGAGATGGTGGAGAAGTAGGGACAGGAGATGGAGGAGGAAGAGGTGAGGAGGCGATGAGAAATCTCATGGCCTTGGAGCTGCTTACAGATTGGCACCCACAAGCCTCCTTCCTCTCCCTCTCTCTCAGCATGATTTGCTCATTCTCAGTAACTGGAGATCCTGCTTTGGACTGTGAATTGCTTTTATTCTCCAGACATCCAAGAGCCACGTCTGAAACACAACTCCTCAGTGTGAAGTTATGGGTAATCACATAGTGCTGCAGCCTGCAATGAGAACACATATTAGCACAGCCCTGTTAACAGGAGGAACCCAGGGTTCTGTGTGGGTGTGCAGATGTGAAGGAAGACTTATTTTTCACCCTTAAGGTTAAGCTCAGAACAAAAACAAGCTGACCCAAGTAGCATGTCATCCTCTGTTTCTGCAAGTGATCTCCCAGGACAGAGAACGCCAAGGTGTATGCAATCTGTGATCTTACCTACAGCTGATGTCTTACCAAGGCTTCAAACCCCTAGCTCTGGCATTTCAGAAGGCTCTTAACTTATGAAGCAGTCAGTTCATCTCATCTACCCTCCTGGGACCCAGAGAAGTGTATTAAAAAGAATGTCATGTGCCCTGTTGGAAACATTAAGTCAAAGAATCTCCTTGATAGGTATCTCTGCGCAGAATGCTGTCCTGGGGCCATGCCAGTGGCGCCTGGCTGTCTCATTTCCAAGGCGGCAATTGAGTGATAATTGCAGGATCCTATTTTGAACAACACTACAGCAGAGCCTGATAAAGTTTGTAACTATTTAGATTGAAATCTGAGAACTCTAAACAATTTATTTACAAAGAAAGACACAGATAGGTTTTAACTACCTCATAAATCAGCTCTCCTTGACCGCAAAGACAGCAGATAGCCGGTTCCTGGGAGAATCAATTAACCCTGGACAAGGATTATTCCCTCGGATGGGGCTTCCTTTGGTGTACGGCTTTCATAATTACCAGACCGGGCCAAGTCTGTGCCAGGACTAAACTGAAAAAGCTGAGAGAAAGCCCTGGGGCTTCACTTTGAGGGTTGGGGGTAGGAGGCTCTGAGAAGTGCTCTGGATGAACTGGTGAGATGTCCTGAGTAGATAAACTGAGTGAAGCCCCAGGATAGAATCCTGAGACCAGGAATTCTCAGCCTTGGCCCTGTGGCATGTGAGGCTAGATCTTCTTTGTTGTGGGGCAGTCCTGTGCCTTGTGGGATGTGGGCAGTATCCCTGGTACCCTCTAGCCACTAGACACCAGTATCAACCCTCCTCCTCCCAGTCCTGACCACCAAATCTGTTTCCAGAGGCTGTCAAATGTCCCCTGGGAGGGGGGTAAAAATCCAGCCCCATCCTTTGAGAACCACTGCCTGAGGCAATAACATTCCTTGGGTTTTTTGATGTGGTTTTTTAGGGGTTAATCTTTTTTTTTTTCCCCAAGCACAGATTGATATTTGGGTATCATGTCTTCTCTCCCTTCAGGCCTCTCTGAGTGCCCAGCGATACAATTACACATTGGCTAATTCTTCCATCTTTAACCTGAAGCTTTGAAAGGAAACAGCTTTTATCTTCTCTGTTACATGGAGGGGAGTGGGATGGGTTTGACTATCTATTGCTTTGCATGCAAATTTTAATCCTTTAATCACCTTTCCACACTTTAGAGGGGGTGATACTGAGAATCCACCAGCCCATCCAGGCTTGATTTTAGGCCTGTAAACAGACTGGAGGAAACCTGGTAAGGTCATTTCCTTCCCCCTAACCATAATATCCAGGTTTTAGTGTGAGATAATTTCTAGGGTTTTCTCCATCTTTTAGCTCCGAGGAAGCCAACGCTTAAACTCCTGTCCTCTCTGCCCAGGTCCATAATGTGAAGGAACTTTTTCACTTTTAATTTGCCTATTGTTCTCAATACTCAAATTTCTTTGTCCTGGGGCAGGGGAAGTACTTTTAAGAGCTTGTGTGACACCTTCATTTGGTGCCAGTGATTATTACTTCTCAGGCAGTGTGAAATTTTAAAAAAAAGCTCTGTCTTTTGGCAAATTCTGCAATAGAACAAAGCAAAGGTTTTCCTTTATTTTGCATAGCAGTCATTAAAAAGAGCACAGACATTTGCTTTTTCTCCATGAGCTCTTGAGTGTCTAATGACAAAGGAGGATGCCGGCTCCGTTTATGCGCTGTTACGTCTGATTTGTGCAGGGTCCGTTTCCAAAGCAACTTCTTATCTGGCGGAGACGGCATTGCTTGTTGACTCTGCTCACTGTGAGCACAGTGCCGTAAATTACATGGTTCTGGTTTTTTCTTCTTGTAGTCTAATCGTTTCTCTGGGGAAAACAGTGTCCTGCTGGGACTTGCCCTTCACAGCGTGCATAAAAACACATGCCAAACTCCAACATGATCAGAGGACAGCGAGCTTTTCCATTCATCTCGGACAAAGTGCTCTGCATCACACAGAGCTGTTTTCCAACGTTCACTCTCTCAACAAAAATATCTCTCTATGGTAAGAAGTGAAGTCGTGAGGGACAAAGATAGACTAATATATAAAACTGTGATCATTGAAAACAAACCATTGAGAGAAAAAATGGCAATGGCAGTGTTCTTTCACCTTTAGGATTATAAAGGATGACAGACGCCTGCGAGGCGTGTATGCTCAGTTGTGGCCGACTCTTTGAGACCCCTGGACACCAGCCCACTAGGCTCTCTTGTCCATGAAATTTTCAAGGAAAGTATACTGGAATGGATTGCCATTTTCTCCTCCAGGAGATCTTCCTGACCTCGGAATTGAAATCATGTCTCCTGAGTCTCCTGTACTGACAGACAGATTCTTTACCAGTGAACCACTAGGGGGGATGGCCAGGGCCTAAAAGAACTCCTTATCCACTCTCATTGTAGCTTTGATTAAGAAACTGATACTGAAAGAAGAGAAGGGGGTTGTTCCTCTTGAAGCAGTTGGCTAATTGCAGTGTTGACACTGAAACTTAACTGTGACTCTGAACCCCCGTCTCTTTTAACTGCAATTCACTGCCCATCCCCGGAAAGAAGACTGCATGTTCCTGCCGCAGGGCCTTTGTACAGGCTGTGTCCTCTGTCTGCAATGAACTCCTCCCTCCCACCCCAGATATTGTCTTCATTTATTTACCTACTGTTTCTGCTCAGCTGTCCTCTCCTCAGAGACCATGCTGTCTACAACAGTGGGCCCTGGGTGTCCCCATTCTCTCTGCTTATCTTGCTTTCCATCAGAGCATTTACTACTACCTGGTATTATATTCATTCCTTTGCCTCACTGCCTAGAAATTTAGAAGTCTGTTCTCAGGACGCAGTCTACAATGTGGGCAAAGACTTGTGTATAAGGATGTTCTCTGTAGAGAAAATACATAAAGAAGTGAAAAGCTTAGCTATAGGGAAATGAATAAAATAACAGCATATGTCCATATGATACAGTATCCAGCTTTTACAAATGACATTTCCTTCAAGGATGAAGGACAGTGCCTTATATATCTTTCTCCTGGCACATTAGGGTATTTATCAGCACACAAAAAGATGTGCAAAGAAGATTTCAACAGACTAAAAACTAGTACTGTGTATATGCCAGATCTATGGATAAATTTTCACTTTCATACCTGTAGAAAACATCAGATCATCAAGGTGAGAGCTTCTTCGGTAGTCATGGCCAACACCTTGTTCTGGGTCCCAGGACCCAGGAGGAGGTGAGACAGAAATGGAGAAGCCAGGGTGTCCTAATTGGGAACTGATTTCTGGTATGCCCTGGACACTTATCTCCCCTACAGAGAGACACATTCTTTCAGTCGTCTCTAAGTTTTAAATATTTTAAGAATGAAGTTCCTGGTAATGTATTAATAGCAAGGATTGGGGCAGATGTGAAAAGGGGTGTGTGAGACATTGGGATGGGGACTGAAAACATCTCAGAAGCTGCCAGTTATGCAGGTTGTAATTTTCATGTATCATGTTAGAAAGTGAATACATTGAACTGGAATATTGAGGAATATCAGCATTTTCCTAAGATCAGGCCCTGAGTAGGTAAAGAACATCCTCAGTAAAGCATAGCCAGAGAAAGAAAGGGCTGCTGGAACAGAAGTCTATGGGGAAGGGGACTCAAACATCAACACATCAGAGGAGAGGGTTGGCAAGATCACAGTGGGGTGAAGACTAGAAACAGCAGCCGCCACCACACAGTCTGATCTGATCTACTGAACCGTCGCCACCACTCTGGCAGAGCCATGAGGGTCAACAGTCGGTGTGAAGAAAATAAAGCACCAGGTACTTAAAGACTTCTGAAATGTAGAAGATGATAGAGAGAATATTCGCCTCTAGGGCTGCTCAGACTGCAGAAATGTATTGTCTCATAGTTTTGGAGGCTAGAAGTCCAAGATCAAGATGTCTACAGGGCCAGGCTTCCTCTGAAGATGCTAGGAAAGGAGGGTTCCAGACCTTTCTTGTAGCTTCTAGAAGTTCCTTGGCTTATACCAGCATGCCTGCCATCTTCACATGGTCTTTTCCTTGTTCGCCTGTCTACGTCCACATTTCCTCTTTATATAACGACACCAGTCTTGCTCTAGTACAGCTTCATTTCACATAATTACATCTGCAATGACTCTGTATGCAAATAGGCCACATTCTAAGGTATTGGAGGTGAGCACGACAACACATGAGTTTGAAGAGGACACCATTCAGTGAATCACACAGAGTTAAAGCATGTTAAAATAAAACACTTTTAATTCCAGAAGAAGAAGACTTTAGAAAGCATCTGTTTTGTATTCTCTGTATAACACAAGATGCTGTGAATTTCATGACGTAAAATTAAACAGTGGAATGAGAACATTGCAGTCTGAGATGAAAGGATGCTGATTGAGATGCAGCAGACCTGCAAGGGAAAAATGGAAAAGATTCACACGAAAGCTGAAAATTGCAGGTCAGTGAAAACACATGTTAAGGATAGTGAGATAAAGAATCAACCCTGTAGGAACCTGAATTGATGATACAAAATTGGAGACCCTTTTCTTTTTAGACTTTTGGGAAAACACAAAGAGATGAAGTAATAAAACAGAAGTAGCTGTATGGATGGGCTTCCCTGGTGGCTTTGTGGTAAAAGATCTGCCTGCCAATGCAGGAGACACAAGTTTGATCCTCAGATAGAGAAGATTCCCTGGGGAAGGAAACGGCAACCCATTACAGTATGTTTGCCTGGGGAATTCCATGGACAGAGGAGCCTGATGGGCTTACAGTCTATGGGACTGCAAAAGAGTAGGACACAACTTAGCAACGAAACAACAACAGGTGTGTGAATAGATACATGCCGAAGATAGAGTCATAGATACTAAAGAGATGGATAGCAATGGAAGGTGATAAGTGGGTAGATAAATAGATAAATGTCTTGATCAGAAGATGGAGAGAGAAGTTAGAAAGTTGGGTAGATATGGAAGATTTTATATATATACATATATATATATATAATCAATAAAAAAGAGGCATAAATAGAAACAGGAGAGAGAGGGAGGCAGATGTGGAAGAGAAGGAGATAGACAGACAACGAGAATAGAATTTTCCTATATTCTGAATCCAAGTGGGGAGAAGACCGCTTGTTCTTTGGCCCCAGAATGATGTAATCAGCAGAACCAGTTTTAAACCCTCCAGTCAATCTTGCATGAGACTGCTGGAATTCACCCATTTCTGAAGGCCTGAAAATCGGTGACAATTTCATTCTTCTGAAATTCAATCAGCAAGAACCATACCCCTTAACTCTGTTTCCAAGGCTTTTGGTCAAGCAACTCTCTAGATTCTGGTTTCTGAAATTCCAATAATTCCTGAATCCCATATTTCTTGAAACCCTCTATAAAACCATTTCCAAAATGGTATAAGAAAACAGAAGTGAATACCTGGCAGACAGACTAGGAAAGACTTTCTAAACATCAGTTAACTTTAAAAATTACCAAAAAATAGATAATAATTAAAAAATTAAAGGTATTTGAGTTTCGCCAATAATCTAAGCAGTATTCTTGCCTGGAGAATCCCATGGATAGAGGAACCTGGTGGGCTATGGTGCATAGGGTTGCAAAGAGTCGGACACAACAGAAGCAACTTAGCATGTGTTAGCACAATGCTCTAAACAACATTGTTAGGCAGACAATGTAGGAAAATATTGCTCATCAAATGTGGGAGAGAAATCCAGTTATGATTAGCAACTATCCTATTTAAGGAACTTATACCTCAGGAAGAAAGATGTCAAACCCCAGTAGCAAAACAGGCAAAAGAGATGAGCGTTCACAGAAGAGATGCATATGACAACGCCCAGCACGTGTAAGTCTAAATAAAGGAACGCACATGAAACATACAAAGCAAAATCCTACTGGCATTCTGTACAGCGAATTAGCAAAGGTCAGTTGTGGTGATGTCAGTGTTATCCAAGAGTGTGATCATGCGGACACTCTCAGCCAAGGGAGGTAGAAGTTGGAATGATCTTTCTGAAGGTTTCATCATATAGAAAGAGCCTTAAAGCAAAGTTTATCCCCTTTACCCAGAATCCCCCTTCCAGGTATCTATCCTTTAGAAGTAACAAGAAGCTCAAACCAAATTTTCAGATCAGACGGCATCTCTGACATGTTTTTAATTGTGCAAAAAGACATCCAACAACCATGAACATGAGGCCTTAAATTTTGGTGAATCCATATGATGGAGTATTTTGCAGTCATTATCATGGAGTTTGCAAGAAGTTTTTGTCTGTTTATGTATTTTAAATTTTTCGGCTGTGCTGAGCCTTTGTTGCAGTGTGCAGGCTTCTCTTGTTGCGGAGCACAGGTTCTATGCCCCTGGGCTCAGAAGTTGTGGCACATGGGCTCAGTTGCTCTGCTGCATGTGGAATCTTCCAGAATCAAGGACTGAACCTGTCAGTCAGGGATCAAACCTGTGCAGTCCCCTGCACTGGACCACCAGGGAAGGCTATAAGAAATTTTTATTCACATGTGGAAATGCTTCTGCTATAGCAAATTATAAAGCAAGATATACAATTGTATAAGCTGTAAGATTTAAGTTTTGTTAAAATATGTGTTTATATTCATATGTTATTAAAATGTGTGTAGAAAAAGCCAATGGAAAATACATCCATATTTTCCCCAGTAATTATCCTTAAATAATTTGATTATAGGTGATTATTATTTTCTAAATTCTGATCATCTTTTATCACTGGCTGTTTATTAAGTCTCTATCCACAAAACTTCTAGCCTCTTGCAGATATGTCCCTTCTTTTCTTTTTTTTTTCTTAAACATAATTATACCTTTCACTAAAACACATCTGTCATGAATGTAGCAGGAGTACATACTGCATTTTAGTTGCATCCCAGCTTCCTTGGTGGGCTGCATGGCCTTTCCAGAATTCTCCTTTTTTTTTGGTAGCCCTGTCTCAGTGACTTACGAGTCTAGATTCAGGCACCATCCCAAGGTGGCTATGGGAGTATTGTCCCAGACTATGGGGACATGGGACAGACCCGTGGCTTATCTCCCAAAACAGCTGGACAATGTTGCCACTGGGTGGCTGGGATGCTTACGGGTTGCTGTGGTTTGCCTTACTGGTCCTGGAGGCAACCAAGCTGACTTTGGGCCAAGATTTGATCATAAAAATCCCGCATGAGGTCAACACTCTCCTGCGAGGGGACCCTCATAAATGGCTGTCAACATCCTGGATTACTCAATACCAGGGACTGTTATATGAGAACCCCCTGCTACTACCGAGCCTTGTCAGGTCCTGAATCTGGCCACTCTCCTTCCTGGGGGAGAAGGTGAGCCCTCACATGATTGCAAGGAAATACGCCAGCAGACCTGACTTGAGAGACCAGCCAATCCCGGACCCAGATTTGGTCCTGTACACCGAGGGCACCAGCCTGGTGAAGCGAGGACAACGACTGTCGGGATATGCAGTAGTCATGGAAGAAAGCATCGCTGAGGCTCGCTCTCTGCCATCACACTGGGCCACGCAACAGGCCAAACCATATGCTCTAACCCAGGCCCTCCAGCTGTCAAAGGGTATAAAGACAAACATTTACCCAGACTCCAGGTATGCTTTGCCACACTATAGGGCTCTGTATAAGGAGAGAGGCCTTTACAGCCAGTGAAAAAACTGAGGCTCGCTCTCTGCCATCACACTGGGCCACGCAACAGGCCAAACCATATGCTCTAACCCAGGCCCTCCAGCTGTCAAAGGGTATAAAGACAAACATTTACCCAGACTCCAGGTATGCTTTGCCACACTATAGGGCTCTGTATAAGGAGAGAGGCCTTTACAGCCAGTGAAAAAGATATTAAATAAGGAAGAAATTAAGACCACATTAGATGCGGCCTGGGAACAGAAAGGGTTGCAGTCATACTCTTCAGAGGATGTCAAAAAGAGGATACCCCCAGGCTCAGGGAACAGACTCACAGATAAGACCGCTAAACAAGCAGCCGGGGCCTTGGGGGTGACAAGTGAAGCCCCTATTAAAGCTCTCGTATTGGTGGAACTACCTGAGCTAACGTTGGACTCTCCAAAATACACTGAAGCCAAAACCAGCTAGTCATAGCAAAAGGGGCCATCGAGACTGAAAAGGAATGGTGGGAATTGCCAAGTGGCAAATGATTGGTACCAGAGGAGCTGGCACCCATTCTGATAAGCCAAACACACCGAGCAACCCACCTAGGCCATGATAAACTGGAAGAGCTAATTCAAAAATATTTCTTGGTTCCCCGCCTCTCTTCCCTATGCAGGACAGAATCTCAGAACTCACTGCCATCTCACAGGTCAATGCTGCCTCTGGCACAAACAGAAATCTCTGGGGATTCAGCTAAAAGACACACCGCCCTTTGAACACCTGGAAGTGGACTTCACTGAAATGAAACCTCACCAACACTACCGTTACCTGCTGGTCATGGTATGTACGTTCTTGGGATGGGTAGAAGCTTTTCCCACCCAGACTGAAAGAGCATCAGAAGCAGCCCAGTGCCTGCTCAGGGAGATAGTTCCCAGATTTAGATTTCCTACCAGCATTGGATCGGACTATGGTCCAGCTTTCGTAGCTGATTCAATACAAGTAAGCAAAACTTTAAACATCAAGTGGAAATTACATACAGCATATATGCCCCACAGTTCTGNTTTCCACAGTTTATTGTGATCCACACAGTCAAAGGCTTTTGCATAGTCAATAAAGCAGAGATAGATGTTTTTCTGGAACTCTCTTGCTTTTTCCATGATCCAGTGGATGTTGGCAATTTGATCTCTGGTTCCTCTGCCTTTTCTAAAACTAGCCTGAACATCAGGAAGTTCACAGTTCATGTATTGCTGAAACCTGGCTTGGAGAATTTTGAGCATTACTTTACTAGCATGTGAGATGAGTGCAATTGTGCGTCAGTTTGAGCATTCTTTGGCATTACCTTTCATGGAATGAGGTTCGTGACATTGTACAGGAGACAGAGATCAAGACCATCGCCATGGAAAAGAAATGCAAAAAAGCAAAATGGCTGTCTGGGGAGGCCTTACAAATAGCTGTGAAAAGAAGAGAGGTGAAAAGCAAAGGAGAAAAGGAAAGATATAAGCATCTGAATGCAGAGTTCCAAAGAATAACAAGAAGAGATAAGAAAGCCTTCTTCAGCGATCAATGCAAAGAAATAGAGGAAAACAACAGAATGGGAAAGACTAGAGATCTCTTCAAGAAAATCAGAGATACCAAGGGAATATTTCATGCAAAGATGAGCTCGATAAAGGACGGAAATGGTATGGACCTAACAGAAGCAGAAGATGTTAAGAAGAGGTGGCAAAAATACACAGAAGAACTGTATAAAAAATATCTTCTCGACCCAGATAATCACGATGGTGTGATCACTCATCTAGAGCGAGACATCCTGGAATGTGAAGTCAAGTGGGCCTTAGAAAGCATCACTAGGAACAAAGCTAGTGGAGGTGATGGAATTCCAGTTGAGCTATTTCAAATCCTGAGAGATGATGGTGTGAAAGTATTGCACTCAATATGCCAGCAAATTTGGAAAATTCAGCAGTGGCCACAGGACGGAAAAAGGTCAGTTTTTATTCTAATCCTAAAGAAAGGCAATTCCAAAGAGTGCTCAAACTACCACACAATTGCACTTATCACACATGCTAGTAAAGTAATACTTCAAAATTCTCCAAGCCAGGCTTCAGCAATAATAAGGGTTACCAGGTCTTAAAACTAACTTTTTTTTGTCCTTGCTTCTTACAACCCACCTGAGAAGCCAATAATTTATTTGAGATTTTTATTATGGAGTATGATATTAAGTACCAAATTATGTATTAATTGTGGCATAGCACAAGTGGCTGTAACAATTAATCCCCAAATGACAGTCATCAATAAGAGAAAATTTAAGTTATCTTTCATGCAAAAATATATAGGGATATGAAGCTTCTTTGGTGGTTAGATGGCTGACCCAAAATATGATCCAGAGATGAAGTCTGGTGGAGTGTCTCTGTTATCATTGATATGTAATTTACATCTCTCATATGCTGCTTGTTTCCATCTCTCTGAACCAAATAGGAAGAAAGAGAAGTATATGATAATATCTTTTCTTTTTAAGAATGGGACCTGGAATTTGTTCATATCATTCCATCACTTAGTCTGAACCATACCAGAAGAAAGAAAGGCTGGGCAATTTGGTCTCTAGATGTCCATTTGTCTTGTTCTCCTTGGGAAGAGATACAGTTCTAAAGTTATGAAGGGAAATGTGACACTGAAGAAAATTAATAGTCTCCACCACATCTACTGAGAGGATAGATGTGTACCTCCACTGTTTATGCTCTCTATGTAGAAAACGTGTTGGGATTGAGGCCCCAGATCTTCCATTTGAAGACTCCTGAAAGTGACTTTCTCGATGTACTGACTTGAAATGGTTGAAAGGACTGAGATAAACTTTTTTATTTTTCTTCTTCAGAAAAAAGCCTGTTGTTCAGACTCAATCTACCCTGTGGGTTTATACTCTGCTTCAAAGGAAAAGGAAAATGTAAGGAAGCATATATTGGCCACAGGTTTAGCTTCAGTCTTGGCCCTCAATCCAGCTATACCCATTTGACAGACAGAGGCTCCAGAGACTTCAACATCACATGGGCTAAGGCTTGAATGCTGATCCCCTGATCAGCTCTGTTGACCCTCGGCTCCCACTTGCATCCCCCTCCTCCTCTGCTCCATGGTGGATTGACTGGAAGTTCATGGAGGTGATGAGATCAGGCATGCATGCCACCTCATTAAAGCTCATTAATTGGTCTCTGACTGGCACCCAGCCCAGATGGCCCCTCTACCCTACTCACTGTGGCACAGGTCAGGCTGGCATGCAGCCACCCCCTCCTCCTTTTTGGGCCTAAGCTTTTCCTTCTCATCAACCTGATTCTTGAGGGCACTGGCCAAGGCCAGCAATTGGTCCTTCCCATCATAGGCAAAGCTACTGATGGAATCTCATGTTTACTGAGCACCTGCTACTGACGGGGTTCCATCCTTGGATCAGGATCTCCTGGAGAAGGGAATGTATACCCACTCCAGTATTCTTGCCTGGAGAATTCCAAGGACATAGGAGCCTACCATCCATGGAGTCTCAAGGAGTCAGACACAACTGAGCAACAAACACTTTTAGCAAGCTACTGATGGAATCTCATGTTTACTGAGCACCTGCTACTGACGGGGTTCCATCCTTGGATCAGGATCTCCTGGAGAAGGGAATGTATACCCACTCCAGTATTCTTGCCTGGAGAATTCCAAGGACATAGGAGCCTACCATCCATGGGGTCTCAAGGAGTCAGACACAACTGAGCAACAAACACTTTTAGCTTTAGTAGTTATGAATTTTTTTTAATCTCAATAGCTTTACTCTTACGTATATTTATCATTTGATTCTTAAACTGGTAGGGAAGAGAGAATATAATTTATCAATCCTCTCAAAATTCACAGTCTCCTATTTATTCTTCAACATAGATTTCTGACCTGCCAAAAGGTCCTTCAGTCTACTGAAAGTTTTCTTATCTGATTCACCAATGGTCATCATGTTGCCTCAGCACATAGATATCTTTTAGGCATCAACTTCCCTAACCTCTCAGTTATTCTTGTTAGAGTTAGGTGCTTGATTTTTATTTAACTGCTTTCTTATTTGTTCACATGATTTATTACTTACCTGATACTCTTATTATCTCACTAGTTGATTATTCCTCTTTGATTCTTCTTTGTTTATCTGAATTCTTTTTTTTTTTTTTTGGTATTTATTTATTTTTTTACACGAACTTCCAAACATGAATCCCCCTCCCACCTCCCACCCCACATCATCCCTCCAGATCATCCCCATACACATGGATGTTGTGTATATATTCCTGATTTATCTGGCAATGTATCAGCTGCTTTAGATGACATGAAAAACCAGGTAAAAACAACGTCAAATGAAAACATTCCTTTCTGGACTTTGGTCCTATCTTGGGTGAAGGGTGACTGGTGGAAAACTATATTTACCATTGTTACAGTCGCCTTGATAGTTCTGTCTTGTGGACCCTACATTTTACAATGTATTATGAACTTTGTAACCCAAAGGTCTGTGTCATTCTCCCAAATTGGCGGTCAGAGAGCCAGGGTGCAATATAATCCTTATAAATGATGCTCATAATATGAGTTAAGAGCATCAGGAGGGGGCAATGAAGGAAGAAACAGACAGAACAGGCTCCATCTTGAAAGCGGGACTCCATCTTGGGCCGGACTGTAGACTTTCAGCTATAAGCCCAGTATTTATGGAAACCACATGCCAATTGGAAAACCAGACCCCCTCCCACCACCCCCACTCCGAATGGAAGCCCCAGAGCTCATATCTAGACTCTCCATCACCTAAAAGAATATACTAATTATCTGTGTAACCAAATAGAATAATAAATTCTATTATGCTTATTGGGTATGACCCACTGTTAATTACCTAGGCTTAAGGCATATGAATCATGGGTTTTAGGCATATGAATCACGGGTTAACTTTGATTGTATCTTTCTTTTCCTTTGTTCAGACTAGTTTCAGAGAATTTGGGGAGGTGGGTTTGGGCATGTACACTTAGGGTATATAAGGTTTTCACAAAAACTGGTCGAGGTCCTTGGCTAAGAGGAGACTCTGCCTTGGGCCTGCTGGTGTAATAAACTGCACTTTACTATCTGCATCGTCCTTCTGAGTGAGTTTGTTTCCCGGAACATGTGGCTACAACAAGAACACAGACCAGAAAGAGAATCAGGTCCTGGATCTCTGCTAGCTGGCGTTGATGGAACCCTTAATACACATTTCATCAAGAGACATTTTCACAAGTCCAATTTTATAATTGCTCCCATTCCGGGAACTGGTTCTTTCCTGTGGCCACGGGCTGTTTTGTATCCTTATAGGTGCTCTTTTACTTGTCATAAAACAAGAAACAGATTATTGGCTAGATTCCAAACTGTACGTGTTATTTTTACAATCACATACAAACACACAAACCACAAAGATCATTGCAAACAAAAAATCTTTCTAAAGATAGGCGAAAATTGTCATAATAAGATGATATGCAAATAAAAGAGTTTAGAAGTTATGGAAATAATGAAACTTGTTTAAATAAGGTTTTTTTTAAAAAAAGACTGGAGCATGTCTAAGAACATTTTACTGGCGTTTCTTTGGATTGTGGGGAGTGTAGATTTTTGTTTTCTTCTTCATACTTCTGTGTGTCTCAAGTTATCTATCATGAGTCAGAAAAAGGAAGCCTATTGTTTTCAGAATGGAGTGGGATGGGCGGGGTTGGGGAATAACAGCAAAGACAATTACAGAGTAAAGTTGATCTTGGGAAAAAAAAAAGACTCCCCTAAATGAAGACTGGCTTGTACATTATCTCCTCTGTGTAGCCCACCCACAGCAACTGTGCCCCTAAAGTAGGGTTTATCAGCCTTACTTTGCAAAAGTGAAAACCGAGACTTAGGGGGATCCTACAGTAGGGTTCCTGCAGCCACACATCTGGAATGGAGACATGACTTTTATCTGCTCTTCATTACACCCCTGGAGGAGGTGAGCAGACCCACACTGGGCGTACCTAGTCCATGGAGAAACAGGGATGCAGGGTACTTGCAGGAATTTTCCCCAGGGTTCAATTCAGAATCACCACTTCTGTGAACTACAGGGACCGTATTTTTCCTTGCCCCGGAAAATGAATGGAACCTACCATGCATGTCAAAACATTCTCAAGGGGTTCTTTTTTTTTTTTTGCACACACAATCATAAAATCAGTTGGAGTGTGGGTTTTTCCCTTCTTGCCTTCCCCGTTGTCAGATACACTCCCTTCACATCCAACTGGCTCTTTTCTGTTCTCCAAGTGCTGGGATGTGGAGACAGGAGCAAAGGGAAGGAGGTAAGGTGGCTCGGTTGATACTGACAGCATTAAAACATGCTTCCCCAAAGCCCTGTTTCCCAGAAGGAGGCAGAACTCGCCCAGCGACCCACCCTGGAAAATGAATGGAACCTACCATGCATGTCAAAACATTCTCAAGGGGTTCTTTTTTTTTTTTTTTGCACACACAATCACAAAATCAGTTGGAGTGTGGGTTTTTCCCTTCTTGCCTTCCCCATTGTCAGATACACTCCCTTGACATCCAACTGGCTCTTTTCTGTTCTCCAATTGCTGGGATGTGGAGACAGGAGCAAAGGGAAGGAGGTAAGGTGGCTCGGTTGATATTGACAGCATTAAAACATGCTTCCCCAAAGCCCTGTTTCCCAGAAGGAGGCAGAACTCGCCCAGCGACCCCATTGTGGGCAGCATCCCAGTGCCCCTCAGGCAGGACTGCTGGCCGCCACATTCTGCAGACCCCAGCCTCCTTTGTTCTTCTGGATAATGTCACAGGTTGAAACTCAAAGGAATCTGAAGGCAGATAGGAAATCTTGTGACATGGAGAACTTACTTGGCTTTTGAGTTTAGCATTGTGCTGAGAATGAATCGCTTCTCTGGGGCTGTGCCTTTCCCCCTCTTTTGCATTTACTGTTTCACTGCTGGGAGCCTGTCCACCTGGCAGGCAAGGTGAAGCAAGAGTTATCCTTTATTTATGTGATTCGTGCTAACGCGTTCCTTTTGACCGAAATGAGCAGGTAATTGAGAGCAGAGGTACTTTGAGGTTTCCCATTCAATCCCTGCCTGAATTATCTAGGAAATGGCTTCATTTCCTAAGTTTGCATGAGGACAGTATCTCAGATGAATCACACGGCCTGATATTGGGAAGAAAGTGCAGGTATCTTAATTATTAATAGAACCAAGCTGACTGCTTCGTCCCTAAAAGGCAACCTAAACATGGAAAACCTGAGTGAGGCTAGTTCAAGGACATGTTCTGGGAAAGACTGGACTTCTGCCAGCCTTGGAGAGGCCAATGATAGGTAACTGAGTTTGTCAAGGAGGCAGAGACCCCATTTCAGGTGCACACATGTCTGTCCACGTTTGGTTGGACATCCAGAGGGAGGGTTTGGGTAACAATTTCAAATAGAGCTGCCTGTGTCAGTGAGCTGCAAGGGTGCCTAACAGTGATCAAAGGTTAAGTCACTAATTCTTATAACGATGCTATAGAGTGGCAGGTACTACCTCCAGTATCTAGATGAAGAATATTGTTCCCAAAGCCATGTTTCCCAGGAGGAGACAGAACTTTGCCTGGCAGTTCCACTGTGCGCAGCATCCCAGCGCCCCTTGGGCAGGACTGCTGGATGCTACGTTCTGCAGACCCCAGCAACATTTGTCCTTCTGGAGAACATAACTCCTTGGTCTTCAAAATATACTATAGGGGGGCTTCCCTGATGGTCCAGTGGTTACGAATCTGCCTTCCAATGCAGGTGACTCAGGTTTGATCCCTGGACAGGGAACGAAGATGCCACATGCTGCAGAGCTGTACTGCAACTAGGGAAAGCCCATGTGCTGCAACGAAAACCCAGCCAAAAAAAAAAAAAAAACCCAGGCAATCTTGTGACGTGGAGTGCTGTGGAATGCTGCTGCTTCATCTGGCTTTTGAGTTTAGTGTGAGTGCTGAGTCATGTCAGTTCTGTCTGACTCTGTGCGACCCTATGGATGGTAGTCCACTGGCTCCTCTGTCCGTGGGATTCTCCAGGCAAGGCTACTGGAGTGGGTTGCCATCTCCTTCTCCAGGGGATCTTCCCGACCCAGGGATCGAGATGCGAATTAGTGATGTAACCTGTGATCACTGTTAGGCACCCCGGCACCACACTGACACTGTATCTCCTGAATCGGCAGGTGGGTTCTTTACCCCTAGTGCCACCAGGAAGTCCACGGAAGATGGAAGAAGATGCCAAGGGACACTGGTTACACTTGGCAGGGTTTTGCAGCTACCAGAGTGGCCAAGTCTGCCTTTGGCCTCAAGACCAATTATGTCTCAAAAGTGTGATCTTTCTAAATTGCTAGGCTGTCTTTTGAGTTCCCTAGCTGCCATGAAATGGATCTTCCAGCCTTGTTATCCAATGAAATACTACTCTGTGATCACGTACTTCCTGCTCTTCACTTCTGGACGAAGAGAGAAGGTCGAGAGAGGATCATTAGATTGCAGCCTTTACAAATGCCTCCCCCTCCTTCACGGCCTGGCCCTGCACTTGCTACTCTCTGAGCCTTGTAGACTCTGCACACAGAGGGCAATGTGCGTGTCCATTAGGAGCACTTGCTGACCTTGAAGCGAATATATCCATTTTTGGACATCGTGTACACACACACACACACACACAAACACACAGACACCTCACAGACCATTCCTACTTCCTGTTAGGTCTTGGCTGGGACCTCCTGAACTACTGCCCTCCTGATGGGCAGAGATGGTGTGGTCACCAGTACTTTCTGAAATATTAGCTTGAAGAGGAAGCTGAATGTGATGCAAGCTCAAGGGGAAGAATATGGGAAAATGACATCTGTGACAATGATTTATTTTTGCAGCAGCTAAGAGAGGGCTCAGGAACCCTGCTTCCCCTGTATTTCAGTCACATGCATGCTAAGTCACTTCAGTCATGTCCAACTCTTTGCGACCCTATGGACTGTAGCCCACCAGACTCCTCTGTCCATGAGATTCTCCAGGCAAGGCTACTGGAGTGGGTTGCCATGCCCTCCTCCAGGGGATCTTCCCACCCCAGGGGTCGAACCCACATCTCTTACATCTCCTGCATTAGCAGGTGGGCTTTTTATTTTTTATTTTTTTTACCACTAGCACCACCTGGGAAGGCCCTATTTAAGCCACAGCCCTCTCAAATAGCTGTTTTGATTCCTATAACTGTTCAAGGTCTCCATATGTTGGTTCAAGTTCTGAAGCCTGAAGACTTATGTTTGACTGATGGGTTCCCGACTTTTGGGGTTGGAAACAAACCCTTAACAACCACAGAGGCAAGCCCTTACTGTCACTCGAGTTGCAAACCTCCTCCGGCAGCCCATGGCGTGTGGTAAAGCACTTTGTGCCTGGACGTGTCTTATAACAAACCCTCCCCACCTCCTTAGTCCACCAGTTTCATCTTTGATGCCGAACTCTTGCAAAAATATTTTCCTTATGTTTGAGTCAAAATCTATCTCTCACCACACACATAGCTTCTAAAATGAGTCAGCTGGCTCAAAAGGGACTGTCGAGCTGTACAGGTTGTGCACTATACATCTCCAAGGGCACTGTTCATGTGGACTCTGATGACAGAGACTGGCAGTGGCTGGAAATTGTGCAAAGCTGTGGCCTTGGTTTGCCATGACAACCTATGTGTTTCATTCTGACTCTCAACTTCGGTGTCCGCCTCCAGATGGAGATCTAGTCTGCAGAGCAGTTCAGTTAGTAATAAAGAGCTTTCAAAGTCCCTCCCTGAAGCCCCACTACCTTTGCCATCAAAGCTTCCATTCTTTACTATTTGTACACGATGAAACTTAATTTCATTCAAGTTTAAACGTGTAAGTTAAATTTTTACCCAGAAGGCAGCACATCACCTGTCTGCTGAATGGAGAGGAGATGGTGTGATGCTCTGATTGAATTTTTTCTTTGAGAATCCATTTTGTTTCAAAATATGACTATGTTCTTTGAGAGTTTTTACACATCAATTCTGTAGCATCATTAGTTATAAAAATGTAATTTTGTTTATTTTTAAGAATTAGGGAACATTTTGAAAGAAAAATAATGAATAGTAAATGCTTGTTTTCTGATCAATTTTTAACTTAATAATAAAAGTACCATTAGCTCCTAAGCCACAAATACATAGTTATATCACCCGGTCAATGAATAAAGCTTGGAAAACAAAATCAAGTACATTTCCAGGAAAATTTCAACTTACTGAACTTCCCACCTCTTAAAAGAATCTGATATATTAATATCATGTGGCCATTATAAATTCTCATTTTTCATGTGGAAAGAAATTTGTTAGGAACTAAGTTTATATACTCTTTGCATGAGGTGGCCAAAGTACTGGAGTTTCAGCTTTAACATCATTCCTTCCAAAGAAATCCCAGGACTGATCTCCTTTAGGATGGACTGGTTGAATCTCCTTGCAGTCCAAGGGACTCTCAAGAGTCTTCTCCAACACCACAGTTCAAAAGCATCGATTCTTCGGTGCTCGGCTTTCTTCACAGTCCAACTCTCACATCCATACATGACCATTGGAAAAACCATAGCTTTGACTAGATAGATGGACATTTGTTGGCAAAGTAATGTCTCTGCTTTTCAACATACTATCTAGTTTGGTCATAACTTTTCTTCCAAGGAGTAAGCATCTTTTAATTTCATGGCTCCAATCACCATCTGCAGTGATTTTGGAGCCCCCCAAAATAAAGTCTGACACTGTTTCCACTGTTTCCCCATCTATTTGCCATGAAGTGATGGGACCAGATGCCATGATCTTCGTTTTCTTAATGTTGAGCTTTAAGCTTGGGGGCAGGAGGAGAAGGGGACGACAGAGGATGAGATGGCTGGATGGCATCACTGACTCGATGGACATGAGTCTGAGTGAACTTTGGGAGTTGGTTTTGGACAGGGAGGCCTGGAGTGCTGAGATTCATGGGGTCTCAAAGAGTTGGACATGACTAAGCGACTGAACTGAACTGAACTGAATTTGATACACACACGGTTAACATTTTTCAAAGTAAAGAACGCACTTATATAATAATCACAATGCAGCCTTTACATAAAATGCTATATAATTACCCTCTAATTTAATATTGACTCCCCCCAACCTGGGAAATTCAAATTATTGAAGATTGACCATAAGCTGAAAATTATGGACTCCTGAGTAAGGTGACTGATGCTAGAAGTATAATAATTTGGCTCTTTGGTGGTTGTAGTAAACAGTTCTTTTTCTGTCTGGTTGCTTTTTTGGCATAATGTCAGTTTAAATCAAGCACTTGGGCACTGTGGTGATGGATAGATAAGCCTGGATAGAAAGATAGCTCTGGTTTGATGCACAAGATGAGGTCTTTTTAAATGAAGGGTCACCTCACTTCACTTTCACTCTTAAAAGTTTGCAAAAACCACCCTGAAAAAAAGTGACATGGGCAAATTTGTACTGGGAAGCTTTCGGCATCTGATGAAATTGACACTCTAACACTTTGACGAAAGACGCGGGGGTAGGGTAGGGGGGATCAAAGAGCAAGGGGAAACTCCCCAGTCTCCCAGCTATGTGTCTTGCTTAAAAGCAGATTTCACCACTGATGAGGCATCGATGGAGTCATAGAGCCAGTGGACACAGGCGATGGCAGGGAACAAAGATGAGCAAGTGTGCACATGCGTGTGTATCCACATGAAATTCATTTAAATTCTCCATTCTTTCCAAACACTTAAAAACATATTTCATTCTGCTGGTAAGAAAAGATAGGCTGTGGAAGGGCTCAGCAGTTTTTATAAAGAGCAAGGCTGAAATGTTAAAAGGATTCAAGGTGCTTCCCCACTGGATTCCCCCTCCACCCCCAAGGGAGTTCGTGGGTTAATAAATTAATCAAAAGCAAGTGTGGACTGCCATGGAAAACTGTAGAGAACTGGTATCTCTTTGGATCCAGCTGCACATACCGATGTCAAAACAGCAAAAGCATCCGAAAGTCATTTAGGGCTAAAATGAAACTTGGGTCCATGAATCCTAAACAAAGCCAATGAAGCAAGTGAGTTGCAACTCTGAGGCAGTGTAGGACAATAGTGCTTAAAAAAAATTTTTTTTTCTTTTTAATCAGAATATAATTGCTTTACAGTGTTGTGTTGGTTTCTGCTGTACAACAACGTAAAGCAGCTTTATGCATACATATATCCCCTCCCTCTTGGGCTCCCTCCCAGCCTCCCATCCAACCACCCTCCCAGCCAAGCCCTCTAGGAACTGACAGAGCCCCAAGCTGAGGTCCCTGTGTTATACAGCAACTTCCCACTAGCTGTTTTATACGTGGCGGTGTATGTGCATCAGTGTGACTCCCTTAATTCATCCCATCTCTCCTTAGGAGGACAGTTCTTAAGCACCAATGTGGGCAAATGTTGCTCACCATGAGAGATAATAATCAAGGTAGTTGCTAGCATTTTTTTCTTCGAGATGCTCTCTCCCTCCTGCTAGTTAATCCACATACATAAATGTTACCCTTACCCTTATCCACTCCGCACCCCCCGCCCCCACACATACACTTTTCAGCCCTCTGGAGACTCAGTGACAAGCCACAGGACATCTATTAGCATGAATTAAAATAAAAAGCATCACTTGGAATCTCTCCTTTGGTTGGGACCAATCCAGCTTCCTTGGGAACCCAGATTCTGCCAAGTTTCTCTCTCTCCTGGAATTCAGACATTTAATCAATAATACTGGCTTTGCCAAGGTTGTAAAAATAAAACATCTCTCAAAGTACTAAGCCTTTATTTTGGTCTGTAAAGAAAGTCACATGCTTCAGTTGGTGATCAAAATATAGAGAACCAGATTCTAATCGAGTAGAAAACAAGTGCATGCGGGTTCATGAGTAGCTGCAAGCACCAATGCCATCTGATGTGAAAAATGGGCACCATGAGAAAGATGTCGTATGTCCCAAAGCCAGCCACCCATCTGCTTTGGAAGGCACCTTCTTGAGACATAAGTCCCTAAGTTTAAATTCCTGATTATTTTCAATGTCTTATTTTATCTAAAACTTCTGGTTCCATAGATATGGATTTATGGATTTACTAAATAAATATTTAGTAAGGGGAGTTGGCTTTTCTATACTTTGTTCAGTTCAGTTCAGTTCAATTCAGTCGCTCGTCATGTCTGACTCTTTGCGACCCCATGAATCACAGCAAGCCAGTCCTCCCTGTCCATCAGCAACTCCTGGAATTCACTCAAATTCATGTCCATTGAGTCGGTGATGCTATCCAGCCATCTCACACCTATACTAATTAAGCTATGAAGATATATGTGTGTATACATGTATGAAAACTTTTCTACCTGGCAGTTTTACTGTTTTATATCCCAACATTCACACACTGTTCATCATACTATTCATAACATAGACACACAAGATGTCCCCAAGAAATGAAAAAGCCGAGGTGGGTCTTATGTTTAAGCGCTCCATCATCACGGTTTACTCTTGGTGGACAGTAATTTCCTTGCGTGTCCTGTTCAGTGTGATTAAGTACAAGGGGACTTTACTTACAGGACATGGAACCCATCCATCTTCATAGACTAGTCAGACGTTTTATCATCATCTTTTATTTGGTGGAATAGGCTGTTTGTTTTCTTTGAGGATGACATGGCTTTAAGAAAAACGGAGAAACATAGATGTAAAGCTTGGATGTATGCGCTGTGTCAGCTCCAGAATGGGTTTTACCGCCCCGCTAGTCGTGGAAGAGTCTGTAGTGAGCCAGACCCAGTGTCTGAAGCCTTAATCTGGACTGCTGGATAAAGGATCCTGCAGGGCACATTGCCTGTGGGTCTTGTGGTCCCTAAGCCCTGTGGTCCCAGCCTCCAAAGCCATGAGGATATTTGGACACAGTAACTGCACATCTATTTCCTACTGATAGACATAAAATAAAAGCAGAAGGTAGTGATACAGAGGCTTCCTCGGTGGCTCAGCGGTTAAGAATACACCCGCAGTGCAGGAGCCGCAGGAGACACAGGTTCAGTCCCTGGGTAGGGAAGATTCCCCTGGAGGAGGAAAATAGCAATCCACTCCAGTTTTCTTTCCAGGTAAATCCCACGGACAGAAGAGCCTGGCAGGCTAGAGTCCATGGTGTCTCAAAGAGTCAGACACAACCGAGAGATTTAGCAGCAGTGGCAGCAGTGATACAATACTCTTGATTTGCCTGNTAGGGTAGGGGGGATCAAAGAGCAAGGGGAAACTCCCCAGTCTCCCAGCTATGTGTCTTGCTTAAAAGCAGATTTCACCACTGATGAGGCATCGATGGGGTCATAGAGCCAGTGGACACAGGCGATGGCAGGGAACAAAGATGAGCAAGTGTGCACATGCGTGTGTATCCACATGAAATTCATTTAAATTCTCCATTCTTTCCAAACACTTAAAAACATATTTCATTCTGCTGGTAAGAAAAGATAGGCTGTGGAAGGGCTCAGCAGTTTTTATAAAGAGCAAGGCTGAAATGTTAAAAGGATTCAAGGTGCTTCCCCACTGGATTCCCCCTCCACCCCCAAGGGAGTTCGTGGGTTAATAAATTAATCAAAAGCAAGTGTGGACTGCCATGGAAAACTGTAGAGAACTGGTATCTCTTTGGATCCAGCTGCACATACCGATGTCAAAACAGCAAAAGCATCCGAAAGTCATTTAGGGCTAAAATGAAACTTGGGTCCATGAATCCTAAACAAAGCCAATGAAGCAAGTGAGTTGCAACTCTGAGGCAGTGTAGGACAATAGTGCTTAAAAAAAATTTTTTTTTCTTTTTAATCAGAATATAATTGCTTTACAATGTTGTATTGGTTTCTGCTGTACAACAACGTAAAGCAGCTTTATGCATACATATATCCCCTCCCTCTTGGGCTCCCTCCCAGCCTCCCATCCAACCACCCTCCCAGCCAAGCCCTCTAGGAACTGACAGAGCCCCNTTGCAACTCTGAGGCAGTGTAGGACAATAGTGCTTAAAAAAAATTTTTTTTTCTTTTTAATCAGAATATAATTGCTTTACAGTGTTGTGTTGGTTTCTGCTGTACAACAACGTAAAGCAGCTTTATGCATACATATATCCCCTCCCTCTTGGGCTCCCTCCCAGCCTCCCATCCAACCACCCTCCCAGCCAAGCCCTCTAGGAACTGACAGAGCCCCGAGCTGAGGTCCCTGTGTTATACAGCAACTTCCCACTAGCTGTTTTATACGTGGCGGTGTATATGCATCAGTGTGACTCCCTTAATTCATCCCATCTCTCCTTAGGAGGACAGTTCTTAAGCACCAATGTGGGCAAATGTTGCTCACCATGAGAGATAATAATCAAGGTAGTTGCTAGCATTTTTTTCTTCGAGATGCTCTCTCCCTCCTGCTAGTTAATCCACATACATAAATGTTACCCTTACCCTTATCCACTCCGCACCCCCCGCCCCCACACATACACTTTTCAGCCCTCTGGAGACTCAGTGACAAGCCACAGGACATCTATTAGCATGAATTAAAATAAAAAGCATCACTTGGAATCTCTCCTTTGGTTGGGACCAATCCAGCTTCCTTGGGAACCCAGATTCTGCCAAGTTTCTCTCTCTCCTGGAATTCAGACATTTAATCAATAATACTGGCTTTGCCAAGGTTGTAAAAATAAAACATCTCTCAAAGTACTAAGCCTTTATTTTGGTCTGTAAAGAAAGTCACATGCTTCAGTTGGTGATCAAAATATAGAGAACCAGATTCTAATCGAGTAGAAAACAAGTGCATGCGGGTTCATGAGTAGCTGCAAGCACCAATGCCATCTGATGTGAAAAATGGGCACCATGAGAAAGATGTCGTATGTCCCAAAGCCAGCCACCCATCTGCTTTGGAAGGCACCTTCTTGAGACATAAGTCCCTAAGTTTAAATTCCTGATTATTTTCAATGTCTTATTTTATCTAAAACTTCTGGTTCCATAGATATGGATTTATGGATTTACTAAATAAATATTTAGTAAGGGGAGTTGGCTTTTCTATACTTTGTTCAGTTCAGTTCAGTTCAATTCAGTCGCTCGTCATGTCTGACTCTTTGCGACCCCATGAATCACAGCAAGCCAGTCCTCCCTGTCCATCAGCAACTCCTGGAATTCACTCAAATTCATGTCCATTGAGTCGGTGATGCTATCCAGCCATCTCACACCTATACTAATTAAGCTATGAAGATATATGTGTGTATACATGTATGAAAACTTTTCTACCTGGCAGTTTTACTGTTTTATATCCCAACATTCACACACTGTTCATCATACTATTCATAACATAGACACACAAGATGTCCCCAAGAAATGAAAAAGCCGAGGTGGGTCTTATGTTTAAGCGCTCCATCATCACGGTTTACTCTTGGTGGACAGTAATTTCCTTGCGTGTCCTGTTCAGTGTGATTAAGTACAAGGGGACTTTACTTACAGGACATGGAACCCATCCATCTTCATAGACTAGTCAGACGTTTTATCATCATCTTTTATTTGGTGGAATAGGCTGTTTGTTTTCTTTGAGGATGACATGGCTTTAAGAAAAACGGAGAAACATAGATGTAAAGCTTGGATGTATGCGCTGTGTCAGCTCCAGAATGGGTTTTACCGCCCCGCTAGTCGTGGAAGAGTCTGTAGTGAGCCAGACCCAGTGTCTGAAGCCTTAATCTGGACTGCTGGATAAAGGATCCTGCAGGGCACATTGCCTGTGGGTCTTGTGGTCCCTAAGCCCTGTGGTCCCAGCCTCCAAAGCCATGAGGATATTTGGACACAGTAACTGCACATCTATTTCCTACTGATAGACATAAAATAAAAGCAGAAGGTAGTGATACAGAGGCTTCCTCGGTGGCTCAGCGGTTAAGAATACACCCGCAGTGCAGGAGCCGCAGGAGACACAGGTTCAGTCCCTGGGTAGGGAAGATTCCCCTGGAGGAGGAAAATAGCAATCCACTCCAGTTTTCTTTCCAGGTAAATCCCACGGACAGAAGAGCCTGGCAGGCTAGAGTCCATGGTGTCTCAAAGAGTCAGACACAACCGAGAGATTTAGCAGCAGTGGCAGCAGTGATACAATACTCTTGATTTGCCTGTGATGGAATCCAAAGCATGTCTGAAGGCTCTATGCTTTGATAGTTGCTCTAGGCAATAATAATAATAGTAATTTAGGAGAAGACTTGGTGCTTGGTGTGGCTGTGTGGAGCTGCCAGGCTGGCTGCAAAGATTCTATCTGAGAACAGCAGATGGTGGCTTGCCACCAAAGAAGCTCTATTGTGACTTATTTAAAAAAAAAGTGGAGTCTTATTTTTCAATTCAGGGGAAATTTTCCAGGTTAAAAAAAAAAAAAAAAAAAGGAGAAGCATAATTTAACTGTGTCTCATATAAAGGATAGGCTTCTTTTGACATATGACCTAAAAAAAAACTAACTTTTCAGTTTCTCATAAGCTTAAGGGGACCCCTTAGAGCAATTCCTTTGTAACAATGAAAAACAAAACAAAACCGTGAAAGGCCAAGTCTTTGAGTTTGTCTCTGAATTGGAATGCATTTTGCTTTTGCAAAGGGCTTCCCTGGTGGCTCAGACAGTGAAGAGGCTGCCCACAATGCAGGAGACCCCAGTTTGATCCCTGGGTTGGGAAGATCCTCTGGAGAAGGAAATGGCAACCCACTCCAGTGTTCTCGTCTGGAAAATCCCATGGGTGGAGAAGCCTGGTGGGCTACAGTCTGTGGGGTCACACAGAGTCGGACACAACTGAGCGACTAACAGTTTCACCTGCTTTAGCAGAAGTCAGTTGCAGATCCCATCCAGGTCCCCGGGATTCTGGTCCTGGGCACACAGAGCAGTGCCAGTTGTCTTAACCGTGCAGTGTCACCCATCTGCTTTGGAAGGAGCCTTCCTGAGCCATAAAACCACATTTTTGTACCCGTTCCCGAAAAGAGGTGTAGCTGGAAGCCACATCCCGTTTGTTGCAGAGGCTGTTGCAATATCTCCTCTGTGGAGGGGCTCTGTGGATTCGTGGGAGGGAAATAAAAGGCATGGAGGATGTGTGGGGAGTTTGTGTTGGAAGAAGCTTGTCTAGCCCGGTAGTGATTAAAAGATTATAAATTGTGTTTTGTCTGAACGGCTCACATGGTTCTTGGTGTTGTTCCCGTTTAAGGTTGGTTGCTGACAGTAGAGGTGGGAGGCAAAGAAACCAGCGCTGTTTCTAAGATTACAAGGCAAGTGGCCCTGATCTGTGTGCAGACTGGCCCTCTTCACTCACGAAATGACACATGTTCTGTCTGGGTTTAGTTCCAGACTGTTTCAGGGAAGGAATTTCAGGAGTGGCTTCTTTGGGTGAATTTGCTCTTGGTACTGGTATTTTGGTATAGATACAGATACCCTGGTTCCCTGGGCAGTGATCATTAACAGACATGCGCTCAGGCTTTCTTGTTGCATGTATGTCAACCAAGATACAGTGGGAGGACTCTTCCAATTGTGATACCGAGTCCATAGGCCAATGAATCTGAGACGATGTGTTGGAACAAGGAAGGGACTTTATTCGGGAGCTGGCGGGCCAAGAAGATGGCAGGATAGCGAGTAAAAATAATCATTTTGTTGGGGCCTGGTTACCAGGTTCTTTCATGGATCAGAGGTTGGGGGGAAGCAAAGTAAAAAGACTATCCAATCCTTGCAAATGTCCCCTAGAATGGCAAGCCTCAGGCAAGGGGATGTGTTAGTTTCACTTCCTTAGAGTCCTGGGGGGCTCAGGTTATCTCCCTGAGGCAGGCCATTATGTATGCCTACAATAACAAATCAGTCCTGAATATTCATTGAAAGGACTGATGCTGAAGCTGAAACTCCAATACTTTGGCCACCTCAAGTGAAGAACCTACTTATTGGAAAAGACCCTGATCCTGGGAAAGATTGAAGGCAGGAGGAGAAGGGGGTGACAGAGGATGGGATGGTTGGATGGCATCACTGACTCGATGGACATGAATTTGAGCAAACTCTGGGAGATGGTGATGGACGGGGAAGCCTGGAGTGCTACGGTCCAGGGGTCGCAAAGAGTTGGACACGACTTAGCAACTGAACTGAACTGACAATATAACAAAAGCAGAAAAATGAGGGCTGAAGTCACAGAAGCAGATCCAGCATAAATTTATTAACTCTTCCTTGTTATAACGGATGCTCAGTTTGTGTTCCAAAGGGCCGCACACATCATATAACTGGTCCTGGAGCAGTGGAGTTTATCTAGAGGCATCTCTGCAGCTCGGAAGCTCCTTGCTGTGTTTTGTGATTGCCCAGCAGTGTGGGCAGATGCTGCTATTTGTGTGTGATGACTGAGACCAGCAACATGTGGTCTGTAACACTAGAAAACAGGAAACTCTCTTTCTTACCAGGCCAGCTAAGCTCTCTTAAGCAGTTTCTTTCTTTCTTTCTCATCCAGCTGTCCCTCCTTCACCTCTGAAGCTTCGTTTTTTTTGACTGTAACAAGAATGGAATGGGTTAGATTAACTCTCAAACATTACTATTCAAAAAGAGTCAAATGATAATAGCTGTAGAAAAACGTTTGGCAGTTTGGCTTCCTCATGTAAAGTGAAACATAGCCTGACTGTGAAATCTAGCAACTGTGTTCTTAGGTGTTTACCCAAATGAGCTGAAAACCTATGTCCACACAGATATTTAGAGCAGCTTTGCGTTGCCAAAACTGAAAGCATGTCCTTCAGTAAGTGAATAAATCAGCAAATTGTGTTGTAGTCATACAGTAGAACAGTATTCAGCAACACAAAAAATGAGCTTTAAGTTGCAAAAAGACATGGTAGGTACATACTTCGTTGCTCAGACATGTTGGACTCTGCGACCCCATGGACTGTAGCCCACCAGGCTCCTCTGTCCATAGGATTCTCCAGGCAAGAATACTGGAGTGGGTTGCCATTCCCTCCTCCAGGGGATCTTCCTGACCCAGGGATCAAACCCTCATCTGCTTTACTGCAGGTGGATTCTTTACCACTGAGCCATTGGTGAACCCTAAATGTGTAGTACCAAGTGAAAGATGCAAATCTGAAAAGGCTAATACTATATGATTCCATTCTGGAAAAGGCAAAACTTTAAAAGAAAATAAACAGGAACAAGATCAGTGGCTGCCAGGGGTTTGTGGGGACGAGGGGGGAGGGTGAGTAAATGGAACACAGGGGGTTTTTAGGGCAGGGAAGCTAATTTTGTGTGATACTGTCATGGGAACACATGACATCATGCATTTATCAAAACCCATAGAATGTACAACACAAAGAATCAACATGAATGTTCCATCAGTTCAGTTCAGTTGCTCAGTCGTGTCCAACTCTCTGAGACCCCGTGGACTAGAGCACACCAAGCCTCCCTGCCCATCACCAACTCCTGAGGTTTACTCATACTCATGTCCATCGAGTTGGTGATGCCCTCCAACCATCTCATCTGCTGTCATCCCCTTCTCCTCTGCCCTCAATCTTTCCCATCATCTGGGTCTTTTCAAATGAGTCAGTTCTTCACATCAGGTGGCCAGAGTATTGGAGTTTCAGCTTCAACATCAAGCTGCTGCTGCTGCTAAGTCACTTCAGTCGTGTCCGACTCTGTGTGACCCCATAGACGGCAGCCCACCAGGCTCCCCCATCCCTGGGATTCTCCAGGCAAGAATACTGGAGTGGGTTACCATTTCCTTCTCCAATGCATGAAAGAGAAAAGTGAAAGTGAAGTCACTCAGCTCTGTCCGACTGTTAGCGACCCCATGGACCGCAGCCCACCAGGCTCCTCCGTCCATTGGATTTTCCAGGCAAGAGTACTGGGGTGGGGTGCCATTGCCTTCCCCCTACACCAACATAGCACACTAATAAAAGGTGGAATAATATGAGAAAGTTGAGGTGGGGGAGGGAGCCCATGGGGACTATCTGTACGTTTTGCTCAGTTTTCTTTGTAAATGCAAAACTGTTGTAAAAAAATAGTTATTAATTAAAAAGAACATTTTGAGAGGTGGCATGTAGTCAGTACGTCAGGTCTTTTGCTGGATAGGATGGTGGCAAAGGGCTCTGAAACCAGAAGACTTCCAGGAGGAGATATCATTTAAGCAATAGTGGGAGGGGTGGAGTGTGTGTGGCAAGAACTTGAAACCACTAGGGTGAAGACGAGAGACTCTCAATGACTCTGGAGCAGCAGGTAGGAGACTGAGCATGCAGAAGCCTGGACATCATGGAATAAAACCCCTCAGTTTTATCCTAAAGTCAAAAGCAAGGCATCTGCAGATTGTGGATTGTGTGCTGTGCGGACCAGACGGGGAGTGGTGAGGGTGACTGAGGATACAGGATACCAGATCTGAGTTGGAGTGGATGGATTCAAGAAGTCCAGTAAATAGAGGGAAGCAAGATTTCAGTCTGGGGAAAACAGCAGGAATTTGGGCCAGGAAAGAGTGTGGATTCTTGGGGAACTCACTGCAGGCAGTTTCAACACATCAGAACTTCTGTTTCTGTCATCCAAAACTCAAGTGGTCTTTGTTGGACACATCCTTTAGGATGCAAAATTTGTCCGGATCATTGCTTTTTACAGCTTTTCTGGTTGTTTTCTTTCTTTCTTTTTAAAACACAAAGACTTATTCCTTTTTTAGAAATGTATTTGGCTGTGCCAGGCTTTAGTTGCAGCATGTGAGATCCAGTTCCCTAACCAGGGATTGAACCCAGGCCCCCTGCATTAGGAACATGGAGTCTTAGCCATTGCACCACCAGAGAAGTTCCCTGATTGCTTGCTAGCTTCCATATTTGGTAGAAGCTCTTTATCTTTAGTAACTTTTTCTCCCCTCAGTGCATAAAGCAGAAGTCTAGAAAGAAACTTGCTGTCTACTTATAGGCACCGATTATCTTTTTTTTTAAATTTCTTTCCAGAAATCTGTACAAAAACCATAATTAGTGATGGCTTGTTTCTCACTATTCACACACTGACCACTGTGGCTGCTGAACACGAAAAGTGATGGGTTCAAATTGAGATATGCTATTAAGTGTTTGGGAGATATTGTACCATCAAAAGAATGTGAAATATCTGATCCATAATTTTTATATTGACTCCATGTTAAAATGATATTACTCTGGGATCTATTGGATCAAAATGTTATTAAAATCAATTCCAACTATTTCTTCTTTTTTAATATGGTACATGAGTTTGCCAGGGCCACCCTAGCAAAATACCACAACCAGACAAAATACCGACAGTGTCCATTTATTTTCTCACAGTTTTGGAGGCTGGAAGTCTGAGGGCAAGGCATCAGCGGCTCCAAGGAGGAGGCTCTGAGTAGCTGCAGCTTGGCTTTCTCAAAACAAGGAGAAGGCAGCCTCCAGCTCTGGGGCCTGTACCCTATGGCTCTGCAGTGATGTGACAGTTCTGACAATCTCTGACTTGTCTTGGGGATCAATCTTCCCTTTTGTGGAAGGATAACAAAGACTGGTAAAGAATCCACCTGGAATGCAAGGGCACAGGTTCAATCTCTGGGTCTAGAAGATTCCCCTGGAGAAGGAAATGGCAACCCACTCCAGTATTCTTGCCTGTGAAATCCCATGGACATAGAGCCTAGAAGGCTACAGTCTGTGGGGTCACAAAAGAGTCGGAAATGACTTAGCACTAAGTGACACAGACAACACGTGTTCACAGCTGGATAGCTCTGTTGTTCCTGTGAAATCACAGAGGTCTGAACATCTCCCTTTTGTTTTCTCCCATCTCTGTCCCCTTTGATCCAGGTTGGCAGAATTTCTTCTGGTATAGTCTCACTTGCTAGCCCTGACTTCTGAGGAGATAGCTGATATGGCTGATTGTGTCTGTGATGCCTGCTTGTCATTTCTTTGTCAATTTATTGCCCACTCACGCATCCTTGGAGAAAATTTTCCAAATCTTCGAGTTCTGGGTTGTGTGTGTGTGTGTGTGTGTGTGTGTGTGTAGGGAGGAGCCTGGTAGGCTACAGTCCATGGGGTCGCAAAGAGTCGGACGCAACTGAGCGACAAACTACTACTACTACTACTAATAAATCCTTCTTCACTTTATCTCTTCTTTCACAGGCTCTTCTGTCCATGGGATTATACAGGCAAGAACACTAGAATGGGTTGCCATTTCCTTTTCCAAGGGGACTTCCCAACCCATGGATCTAATCCTTGGCTCCTGCATCGGTAGGCAGATTCTTTACCACTTAGCCCCTGGGGAAGCCCGTGTATATAGTGAAGGTCAGGGAAGCCTGGTGTGTGGCAGTTTATGGGGGTCGCAAAGAGTTGGACAGGACTTAACAGCAACAAAGTAAGGGAAACCAAATCACAACTTCCCTACATTATTTAAAAATCTCCTAGGTTAAAAACCCAAGTTCATCACTCACAGGTCTTCCTTTTCTCACAGCACTAAAGCACAATTCAACCCAGTTCTTTGCATTTTGTAACAGGATTGCCTTTCCTCTAACATCTGGGAACATGTGTGTCATTTCCATCAGTGGTCTCAACAGAAGCATCTTTAACATCGTTTTCAGTTTCTCCAAAGTTATCTACACTTTTTGTAACATGCACCTGTAAAGGTTTGTTTTTTTTGTTTGTTTTTCTTGGCTGTGCAATGTAGCATGTGGGATCTTAGTTCCCTGATCAGTGAACCCACGTCCTCTGCACTGGGAGCAGTCTTAACCGCTGGATCACCAAGAAAGTTCCACAACTTGAAACTCTTGCAACCTCTCCCTGTTAGCTAGTCCTAAAGCCACTTTCACTTTTTAAGTTATTTGTTGTAGCAGCACCCCACATCCAAGTATCAAAATTAGTACTAGCTTGCTAGGGGCTGCCATACAAAACACCACAGATGAAGTGGCTTGAGCAACAGAAGTTTATTTTCTCACAAGATGGAGGTGTTGGCAGATTTGATTTTGCCCAGGGCCCCTCTCCTTGGGTTGCTGGTGGCCGCCTTCTCTCTGAGTCCCCACAGGGTATCTCATCTGTGCTGATGCCTCCCTGATGTCTCTGTGTGGTCAGATTTCCACTTTCTATGAAGGTGCCAGCCACGTAGGATTAGAAATTAGTCTCATTTGTGCATGGTCACCTCTTTAAAGGCCCTCTCTCCAAATGCAGTCTTCTTCAGAGATTTTGGAGGTTAGGGCTTCAGTGTATAAATTTGGGGGAGATGCAACTCATCTCATGACATATGACTCCTACAAATTTTAAAATTGTAAAGAAGGATCTGCATCTACAGCTTATGGGAATTTTTTGACCTGATGACACTTTTCTGTGTCACCTGCAAGGAAAAGTAACACAGAACCCACATCCCCACAAGCCACTCCAGTTAATAACTCTGTAGCTAGAGTTCAACAATCTAGTTTCAGGCTGGTCCGCAGTTATAAATGGAACTTGCCCACAAGGGCCTAGGATTGGGTGGGCTTTGGAAGATCCAGTGGCTCTCTTTCTCCCTGATGTCATTTTTACCTGTGACCCCAGGTGTTGACTCATTGGAAAAGACCCTGATGCTGGAAAAGATTCATGGTAGGAAAAGAGGGCAATGAGATGAGATGGTTGGATGGTATCACCAACTCAATGGACATGAGTTTGAGCAAGCTAGTCATCACATGACCTTTATCTTGGTCTCCTCCAGACCTCTATTATCCAAATCTTCCTCTTCTTTCTCTTCCAAAGATAGCAGTCATCAGGTTTAGGGTTCATTCTCCTCAGGTATGACTTCCTCTTAACTTGATTACATCTGTAAACATACTATTTTCAAATAAGGTCACATTTATAGGTACTGTGGAATAGAAATTTTGGGGGGACACAATCCAACCCATTACAGAATGGAAGGGGAGGTAAGAGAGAATTTAGGGATATTTTAATACTTGCTAATGAGTGGGATTTTGCTTTGTATGCAATAGAGATGAGAAGCAAGGAAGAGTCCATGGAAAAGTTTGACTACTCCTTTCTTAAGATCCTAACCCTGGCAACAGAATATAGGATGAAGGGATTGAGAAGGCTACAGGCTGCTTGATCTCTTCCAAAGATAGCAGTCATCAGGTTTAGGGTTCATTCTCCTCAGGTATGACTTCCTCTTAACTTGGTTACATCTGTAAACATGCTATTTCCAAATAAGGTCACATTTATAGGTACTGCGGAATAGAAATTTTGGGGGGACCCAATCCAACCCATTACAGAATGGAAGGGGAGGTAAGAGAGAATTTAGGGGTATTTTAATACTTGCTAATGAGCTGGGATTTTGCTTTGTATGCAATAGAGATGAGAAGCAAGGAAGAGTCCATGGAAAAGTTTGACTACTCCTTTCTTAAGATCCTAACCCTGGCAACAGAATATAGGATGAAGGGATTGAGAAGGCTACAGGCTGCTTGGCTGTTGGGATGTTACTTCATTAGTCAAGTAGACAAGCACATGGCCTGCCAGCGGGAATGAAAATGATATGGGTGTGTGTGGGTGGAATCAACCGTTGACCATCAGTGGAATGTTGTGGGGAAGAGAAGGATGAAGAAAAAGAGAGGGAGAAAAGCGAAGAAAAGGAATACATAGATGCTGTTTATGAAATGCAATAACAGAGATAAGAGAGAAAAGAAAAGTTAGCAAAGCTATGACCAAATTTAAAAATAGCATATTAAAAAGCATATTAAAATATAAGTAGTCTATTAAAATATGCTTTCTAAAAAGCATATTAAAATATAAATAGCATATTAAACTATGCTTTTTAAAAAGCAGATTATTAAAAAGCAGAGACATTACTCTATCAACAAAGGTCCATCTAGTCAAAGCTATGGTTTCTCCAGTAGTCATGTATGGATATGAGAGTTGAAATATAAAGAAAGCTGAGCCCTGAAGAACTGATGCTTTTGAACTGTGGTTTTGGAGAAGACTCTTGAGAGTCCCTTGGACTGCAAGGAGATCCAACCAGTCCATCCTAAAGGAAATCAGCCCTGAATATTCATTGGAAGGACTGATGCTGAAGCTGAAACTTCGAGACTTTGGCCACCTGATGTGAAGAACCAACTCATTGGATAAGACCCTGATGCTGTGAAAGATTAAAGGTGGGAGGAGAAGGGGACAACAGATGATGAGATGGTTGGATAGCATCATCAACTCAATGGACATGAGCTTGAGCAAGCTCTGGGAGTTGGTGATGGACAGGGAAGCCTGGCGTGCTGCAGTTCATGGGGTTGCAAAGAGTCGGTCACGACTGAGAGACTGAACTGGAACTGAATGTTTGGACTCAGGTACTGAAAGCTAATCGACAAAGGCAGACTCAGTAGAAAGTTAGCTATGTGCATATAGAATTTGAGCAGGAAACATATATTGTAAGATTGTTTCTGTCAAAGAAAAGGAGCATTTGGCTTGCTCTAGGTTTAGTATTTCCTGGTTTTATTTTGGATGGGATGGTGGAGGCAAAGTAGGGCTTGAGGAGGCTGCCTATTGCTTTTAAAACAATCTATCCCTTTTAAAAGGAATATTCTCTATTCCTAGAGAACAGAAACTGGTAAGAAAAATTAGGACTAGAAAACTCCAAGCCATGAAACTCTTAGCAGTACGAATTCTGTTGAAATATAAGACTCAGTAGAAAGTTAGCTATGTGCATATAGAATTTGAGCAGGAAACATATATTGTAAGATTGTTTCTGTCAAAGAAAAGGAGCATTTGGCTTGCTCTAGGTTTAGTATTTCCTGGTTTTATTTTGGATGGGATGGTGGAGGCAAAGTAGGGCTTGAGGAGGCTGCCTATTGCTTTTAAAACAATCTATCCCTTTTAAAAGGAATATTCTCTATTCCTAGAGAACAGAAACTGGTAAGAAAAATTAGGACTAGAAAACTCCAAGCCATGAAACTCTTAGCAGTACGAATTCTGTTGAAATATTTCCTGAGGAATCAGTACAGTCACACAAAAGGGAGAACCTGATTCCATCCTGAGTCCATGCACTGCTGTCTCTCTTTAGTGTTAAGGGGAGTCAGCAATCCTGGTTAGCTGAACATGACCAAGTCAAATAACCTGAGAAAAAAAAGAGAGAAAAAGACAGAGAGGCAGGCAAACAGACAGAGATAGACAGAGAGAGGGACTTTTTCTGTATATATATTTTTTAATTAGAAAGTTTGAGTGGAGCACCTTTCATTGGTATTGATCTACACTTTGAGACAAATGAATTCAATGTATTTGGGGGGCAGCTGTCGAATCTTTTGGGAATTGTTTCTGGAAACATGGGAAGCCTGGGGTGAAAGCATCAATATCATGGGCACTAAGAGGATGCAGGGCTGACAAGAGGATGCAGGCATGCATGCTTCTTCCCTCTGCTCCCATCTTGTCCATCTGACTCACATGGAGACAAGCTACACTTGAATTTATTGTGAAATTAATTTTAAAGGAGAGCATTTAACATTTCTATAGTGGGGACTATATAGGATTCAACAGTACGTGAACTGAGAACTTGCAGATGTTCAAGCTGGATTTAGAAAAAGCAGAGCAACCAGAGATCAAATTGCCAACATCCACATCTACTTCTGCTTCCTTGACTATTCTAAAGCTTTTGGCTGTGTGAATCACAACAAACTGTGGAAAATTCTTCAAGAGATGGGAATACCAGGCCACCTTACCTGTCTTCTGAGAAATCTGTATGCAGAACAAGAGGCAACAGTTAGAACCGGACATGCAACAACAAACTGATTCCAAATTAGGAAAGGAGTACGTCAAGGCTGTACATTAGCACCCTGCTTATTTAACTTATACGCAGAGTACATCATGCAAAATGCAGGGCTGGATGAAGCACAAGCTGGAATCAACACTGCCGGGAGAAATATCAGTTACCTCAGATATGCAGATGACACCATCCTTATGGCAGAAAGTGAAGAAGAACTAAAGAGCCTCTTGATGAAAGTGAAAGAGGAGAGTGAAAAAGCTGGCTTACAACTCAACATTCAGTAAACTAAGATCATGACATCCGGTCCCATCACTTCATGGCAAATAGATAGGGAAACAATGGAAACAATGACAGACTTTATTTTCTTGGGCTCCAAAATCGTTGTGAATGGTGACTGCAGCCATGAAATTAAAAGATGTTTCCTCCTTGGCAGAGAAGGCGATGGCACCCCACTCCAGTACTCTTGCCTGGAAAATCCCATGGACGGAGGAGCCTGGGAGGCTGCAGTCCATGGGGTCGCTAAGAGTCGGATACGACTGAGTGACTTCACTTTCACTTTTCACTTTCATGCACTGGAGAAGGAAATGGCAACCGACTCCAGTGTTCTTGCCTGGAGAATCCCAGGGACAGGGGAACCTGGTGGGCTGCCGTCTATGTGGTCACACAGAGTCGGACACGACTGAAGTGACTTAGCAGTAGCAGCAGCAGTAGCAGTTCCTCCTTGGAAGAAAAGCTATGACCAACCTAGACAGCATATTGAAAAGCAGAGACATTACTTTGCCAACAAATGTCCATATAGTAAAAGCTGTGGTTTTTCCAGTAGTCATGTATGGATGTGAGAGTTGGACCACAAAGAAAGCTGAGCCCAGAGGAATTGATGCTTTTGAACTGTGGTGTTGGAGAAGACTCTTGAGGGTCCCTTGGACTTCAGGGAGATCCAACCAGTCCATCCTAAAGGAAATAAGTCCTGAGTATTCACTGGAAGGACTGATGCTGAAGCTGAAGCTCCAATACTTTGGTCATTTGATGGGAAGAACTGATTTATTGGAAAAGATACCAATGCTGGGAAAGATTGAAGGCAGGAAGAGAAGGGGATGACAGAAGATGAGCTGGTTTGATGACATCACTGACTCAATGGACATGAGTTTGAGCAAGCTCCAGGAGTTGGTGATGGACAGGGAAGCCTGGTGTGCTGCAGTGCATGGGCCCTCAAAGAGTCTGACACGACTGAGCGACTGAATTGAACTGTAAGTGGGCATAATAACAATGATGATAAACTTTGAGGAAAAATATATTTGAATTTAAAAAGTGACTTCCAAAATATTCTGTTTGTATTCATGATTAGGCTTGTTACTTATTCTTCATTATCCTAAAGGCTGAGCTGTGTTGTAAATTTCTAAAGTTTTATAAAAATGTTAATGGAGGCTCTAGGATCATTTTTCAAACACTTTAGGACTCATATGGAGTAGAAGGTGAGCTTTCTCTTTGAAAATATTATTTATTCTAAATGTTAACATTTGAAAAAATTTGTGTTTCTTCCAGTGCTTCACCTTTGGGCTGAGAATGGTACTCAACTTTCAATGTAATGAAAAGTAATGTTTATAAATGAAAATTTGTAAACATAAATGAGACACAGTTTCCTTTTTCAAGAGCTCAAAATTAAGAAAACAAAAACAAAACAGAAGTCTGACTCATTTACAAATAATTACAGTCAGGGTTAATATCTGTATCTATTGTTTCACCTGTAACAAAATACCACAGACTTGGTAGAAATAAATTTCTAATAGTTCTGGGGGCTGAAACTCTGAGATGAAGGTACCAGTGTGGTCAGATGACTTGATCTCCTCCAGGTGGCAGACCCCAAAGGCTCCACCTCCTCATACCATCACACTGGTCATTAAGATTTCAATGGATGAATTTTGAGGGAACATCAAAATTCACACCTTAGCAAATGCCTACATAATTTGCAGGACTCCAGGCAAAATGAAAATGTTGGGCCTCTTGTTCAAAAATTATGTATTTCAATATGGTGACCCCATAGCATTAAGCCTAGTGGGGAAGCATCCTGAATAGGGGACCCCTGTGTGACTTCACAGGTCACATCCATGAAGCTGGCGCTAATTAAGATAGGCACCAGATACTGAAGTGGAAGATGGAATGGGGCTCTACAGTTTAATACCTCTACAGTCTAATTTAAAGCCATTGCTTCTCTTCATCACTGACTTTCTGTACATTTAAGATGCAAAGCATGACAACTTAGGGCTTTTGTTTTTACTGTTTTCTCTGCCTGGAACATGTTCAGCTGGATCTTTGCCTGGCTCACACTCTTGCACCATAAGCCTTTGCTCAGATATCATTTCTTCAGAAAAACCTTTCCTGACAACTCTATCTAAAGAGCCACTTCTTATCTCAGGCTTCTTATCCTGTTTTATTTGTCTTAACAACTTTCTGCCTAGTTGACCAGATGTCTATGTGATTGGGCTTCCCCAGTAGCTCAGCTGGTAAAGAATCTGCCTGCAAGGCAGGAGACCTGGGTTCGATCCCTGGGTTGGGAAGATCCCCTGGAGAAGGGAATGGCTACACACTCCAATATTCTGGCCTGGAGAGTCCCATGGACTGTATAGTCCATGGGGTTACAAAGAGTTGGACACAACTGAGTGCCTTTCACTTCACTGCGTGATTAGCATTTCTTGATGGACTTTCCCAGACAGAAGGGAAACTACGTGTGGGCAGGGCTTTTGTTTTGTTCACCACTGTATCCTTAATATAGACCAAGGCTTGGCACAAATAAGGAACTCAAGAAATAATTAGGTAAATGAAAGAAATGAGTGGATGAATGAATGAATGGAGATATATTGCTGCAGGATGCAATATTTCTGCCTTGGGGAAAAAAGAAATTTCCAGTTGGTCTGTTTTTGACAGAAGAGTTGGCCTTAGATGGCAGATGGTGTATGAAGGGCATTTCACAGTTACAAAAGGGCAGACAAGATGATCCTGTTACGGATACAAATGTTCCTGTACATTCTGGTCTCTTAGGACGAGAATCTGGCAAATCCTTATTGTATCTTTGGTAGGCATTTTGTGAGCATTATTTAGTTCACATGCATATACTGACAAATTCATTTTTATTTGTACCTTGTGGCATGTTCTGGACCGTCTGCTCTGTTAAAGAACTGTTTTCTAAGGACTTCTATCCATAATCCCTGTTGAAGGGGCAGGCTTGGCTCTCTTATGTTACCATGTTTGCCATAGGTGACTGGAATAGAAGCGGACACCTGACCCAAATGCCAATCAATTAGCTTACTGGCCAGTGATCAATAAGCTTCTTGCTCAAAAATTTGAACAGAAATGCGGAGACTCTAGCCAACTGTATCCCTCCCTAATAGACTCAGGACTGGTTGTTACATTCCAGTGAAGAAAAAATGAGGGCAGAGAGAAATAAAGACTAGATACAGTGAGAAACAGAGAAAAAAGGAAGACCACGAGGCTGCTGAGAAGTGAGAGGCTTTTTTTCTTAGAGTTTCCAGTTTATGGACCGGCCATATTTTTTGTTCCTCTCTTGCTCTGAGATCACTTTCATATCCTTATAATAACCCATTTTGTACACCCAAAACCTTCACCGTTGAAAATCGAGCCAGAAATTAACCAGAAAATCATAAATACTGGGGAATGCATCTTTCTGGTTACTTAAATACTCATTTCAACAATACTTAATGTAATATAATATATACCTATGCACGATCATAGATACTGTAGGAGATAAAATGTAGTAAGTAATACATTCATTCTCTTGAGAGAGGCTATAAATTTTGTTGGTGAGCAGATAATAATACACATATGATGAAATATAATAATACACATATGATGAAATATGTTTAAGTTTCCAGGGAGCAGAGAGATTCATATAGCAGTGTTGGGTGAAGGCTTTGCACCTAAGTGGGGTTTGAGCCAGTCCTGGAAGGACAGGTGAGATTCAGGAATTTCTTTCAGGTAAGATGAACTGGATGAAGGCATAAAGAAAGTGATCTTGGGGGAGTGAGACAGTCCCGTTTAGAGTACGAGTTCATATTGTAAACAATGTAGCTTAGGTCATTTGGGTAAAAATCCATCTGGAATGATATTTCGGTTAAGGAATTTGGGCTTTAGTAGGAGACAGTGCTCAAACTACCGCACAATTGCACTCATCTCACATGCTAGGAAAGTAATGCTCAAAATTCTCCAAGCCAGGCTTCAGCAATACATGAACCATGAACTTCCAGATGTTCAAGCTGGTTTTAGAAAAGGCAGAGGAACCAGAGATCAAGTTGCCAACATCGGCTAGATCATTGAAAAAGCAAGAAATCTCCAAAAAACACATCTATTTCTGCTTTATTGGCTATGCCAAAGCCTTTGACTGTGTGGATCACAATAAACTGTGGAATATTCTGAAAGAGATGGAAATACCAGGCCACCTGACCTGCCTCTTGAGAAACCTGTATGCAGGTCAGGAAGCAACAGTTAGAACTGAACATGGAAAAACAGACTGGATCCAAATAAGAAAAGGAGTACGACAAGGCTGTATATTGTCACCCTGCTTATTTAAGTTATATGCAGAGTATATCATGAGAAATGCTGGGCTGGAGGAAGCACAAACTGGAATCAAGGTTGCCGGGAGAAATATCAATAATCTCAGATATGCAGATGATGACACCACCTTTATGGCACAAAGTGAAGAAGAACTAAAGGACCTGTTAATGAAAGTGAAAGAGGAGAGTGAAAAAGTTGGCTTAAAGCTCAACATTCAGAAAACAAAGATCATGGCATCCAGTCCCATCACTTCATGGCAAATAGATGGGGAAACAGTGAAACAGTGTTTAATAAAGTTTTAAAAAATTTTTATTTTCGGGGGGTCCAAAATCACTGCAGATGGTGATTGCAGCCATGAAATTAAAAGACGCTTACTCCTTGGAAAGAAAATTATGACCAACCTAGACAGCATATTAAAAAGCAGAGACATTACTTTGCCGGCAAAGGTCCGTTTTGTCAAGGCTATGGTTTTTCCAGTGGTCATGTATGGATGTGAGAGTTGGACTATAAAGAAAGCTGAGCATCGAATAATTGATACTTTTGAACTGTGGTGTTGGAGAAGACACTGGAGAGTCCCTTGGACTGCAAGGAGATCCAACTAGTCCATCCTAAAGCAGATCAGTCCTGGGTGTTCATTGAAAAGACTGATATTGAAGCTGAAACTCCGATACTTTGGCCATCTGATGCAGAGAGCTGACTCATTTGAAAAGACCCCGATGCTGGGAAAGATTGAGGGAAGGAGGAGAAGGGGGTGACTGAGGATGAGATGGTTGGATGGCATGACCGACATAATGGACATGGGTTTGGGTGGACTCTGAGAGTTGGTGATGGACAGGGAGGCCTGGCGTGCTGCAATTCATGGGGTCCCAAAGAGTTGAACATGACTGAGCGACTGAANCTCCCACCTCCCCCCCTTCACCCCATCCCTCTGGGTTGTCCCAGAGCACCAACTTTGAGTGCCCTGTTTCATGCATCAAACTTGCACTGGTCATCAGATTTACACACACAAATTTCAATCCTGTTCTCGCAAATCATCCCACCCTCACCTTCTCCTAGTCTAAAAGTCTGTTCTTTACGTCCGTGTTTCTTTTGCTGCCTTGCATATACGATCGTTGTTAGTATCTTTCTAAATTCCATATATTTGTGTTAATATACTGTATTGGTGGTTTTCTTTCTGACTTATTTGACTGTGTATAATAGGCTCCAGTTTCATCTACCTCATTAGAACTGACTCAGATGCATTTCTTTTTGTAGCTGAGTACTATTCCATCGTGTCTCTTCCATGTCTTTTAAAAAGCACTTGTTTATCTGGCTGTGTCAGGTCTCAGCTGCAGCACACAGGGCCTTTGTTGTGTCATGCAGGATCTTTTGTTGTGGTGCACAGGCTCTCTAGCTGTGGCACGTGGGCTCAGCAGCTGCGGCAGCCAGGCGTAGCTACTCTGTGGCCCATGGTGTCTTAGTTTCCTGACCAGGGATCAAACCTGCATCCCCTGCATTGCAAGGTAGATTCTTGATCCCTAGGCCACCAGGGACGTCCCATTTCTTCATATCTTTTGCCTGTTTTCAAACTGCATTTTTAAAAAACTGTTGTTCCCAGAGAACTTTGTTTACCTAGATAACAGTCTATTGTTGGATATGTAACATGCAAATACATTTTCTCACTCTGCAACTTGTCTTTTCATCCTCTGAACAGGATCTTTGCAGAACAAATGTTCTTACTTTTGATGGGATCTGAGTTACCAAGTTTTCCTTTGATGTCCAGTCTAATAACTTTGTGTAGCCGTAGATTTTATTTTTTCCCCTATAGGTGTATTATTGTTGTGTATTCACCAAGTTGTGTCTGACTCTTTTGTGACCCCATCGACTGTAGCCTTTCAGGCTCCTCTGTCCATGGGATTGCCCAGGCAAGAATACTGGAGTGGGTTGACATTTCCTTCTGCAGGGGATCTTCCTGACCCAGGGATCGACCCTGCATCTCCTGCATTGGCAGGCAAATTCTTTACCACTGAGCCACCAGGGAAGCTCAAAAGTTGTATAACTTTATGTTTTACATGGACGTGCATGCTTAATTTTGAATTAGTTTGAGTAATGTGTGATGTTTAGGTTCTTTTTATTTTTGCCCATGAAAGTCCAATTACTTTGGCATCATTTGATGAAAAAGTTATCTTCCTTCCCTTAAATTGCTTTACACCTTTGTAAAAAAAATCAAGTGGGCATAAATGTGTGGATTATCTGTACTGGTCATTGAACCTGTGTGTTTATTCTACTTACTATTATAGCTTTTCAGTGGGCCTTTGTATCAGAACAATTCCTTCTATTGTATTCTTATTTAATTTAGCTATCCTACAGTCTATACCTTTCCACGTGAATATTAGAATAAGCTTGTCCATGAATTTCATTAAGCTGGTTGTTCAACTTTGGGGGAGATCTGACATCTTCACTGTGTTGAATCTTCCAATTCATAAACTTCCATTTGATTTCTTTCATTAGCATTTTGTAATTTTCGATATACAGATCTTGTGCATATTTTTAAAGTGTAAATCTAAGCATTTCATTTGCTTTCAGAATAAATGGTGCTAAATTTTGATTTGTTTCTACAGGTTAAAATATAGAAATCTGACTGATATATATGTTGGGATGATTTATTTTAAGTTGTTCCTAGTTCAAAGACCTCCTGTAGTATTATAACTTTTCATTAGTTAATTCATTCAGCAGATATTTACTGGGATCCTTCCTTCTGTATGCCAAGAACTGTTCTAGGTAATAGGGATAGGACACTAAAAAAAAAATTAGAATTCCCTAGCAGTCCAGTGGTTAGGACTCTCAGGGAAATAAATCCTACAAGCCATATGGTGAGGCCAAAAAATTAGGTAAAGTTTCTGTACTGTGGGAATTAAATTCTAGTTGAGGAGTAGGAGTGGAGGATAGGGGGTGCAGAGAGGAAACAAACAAAAAGTATCATGTTGTAGATGGTGATAAAGATTATTGTGAAAAATAGTGCAGATTAAAGATATAGTGACCACATGATTTATCTTCCAAAGTGGGACATCTTTAAGGGTGACAGATGGCACTGACCAAGTGGCACATAAATAAGAGGTGTACACTTGGATTCTCCCAGAAACCTGGTGTTTATTGACATGTTGCTTAAAGTCATGGAGCATGCTTCTTGAGGTTGGTGATGCTATTGTTGATGTCCCCCCCACCCCCACCAGGCAAGATCTAACATAAACACACCTGTAGTCACACAGAGTTGGGTTTATTAACTCATAACAACGAAGAAGACTGCACACCATAGGAAACTGGGATGTCTTGATAAGTGGTTGTTAAGACAAGCCTTATTACAGGGCTTGAGCTTGTGTTGTGTGATTTTGGAGAACTTTCAAGGAAGTGTGGTTTTGCTCTTGATTGGTTACTGTTAGAAAGTCAAAGCAATTATATGATTTGCTTAACAGTCTTAATATGTGAGGTGTAGGGCACAAAGTGGAGCTATGGCTGAAACTGATAAAGATGGAGCAGTCACCCATATTAGCAGGAGAAAGGAGAGTGTTTGACAGTGTTCCTCTCTCTCTCTCTCAGTCTCTACTCACCACAATTACAGACTGCTTTTATTTTTGTCTTGGTCTATCACATCACAAAGTAGCCTTGTCTAATGTTGGTGTTCTGTAAAATTGTTTATAATTCAAGAGAAAAATGCATTTGCCTGGCTATTATAGCGAGGACAGCTCCAAGCTGATGGTAGATGAGGGCTACATTTTCCTTCTTAGTTTTTTTATATAATGTAGTCAGGGCCAGCCCTTCTAACAAGAGGTCACTTGACCCAGTGGATATGAGAGTCATGGGACGTCTAGGGTCCAGCATTTAGACTGGAGAGCAGCCAGTGCCAAGGATCTGAAGTGGGCATGTGCTGGGCATGTTTGGGAGCAGAAGGAAGGCCAGCATGTGGCTCAAGTTTTGAGAGGCAAATGTTAGGAAATCATGCAGGGAAGGTAAAGGTGGTCCAGGTCATGCAGGGTCTTGCAGGTAATTGGAAGGGATTTTGTTTTAACTCTGGATGAGATAAGAATCCTTTGAATTGCTTTTTGTTTTTCAGTGTGTACATGACCTCCCAAAGTCCCTAACAATCTTTTGCCCCTGCAACCATAAGTTCATTTTCTAAGTCTGTGAGTCTCTTTCTGTTTTATAAGTAAGTTCATTTATATAATTTCTTTTTAGATTTCACATACAAGGGATGTCATATGATATTTCTCCTTCTCTGTCTGGTGTACTTAGTATGACACTCTCTAGGTTTATCCACGTTGTTGCAAATGGCATTACTTCATTTGTTTTAACAACCAAGTAATATTCCATTGTATATATGTGAAGTGAAAGTTGCTCAGTTGTGTCCACCTCTTTGCGACCCTATGGGCTATACAGTCCATGGAATTCTCCAGGCCAGAATACTGGAGTGGGTAGCCTTTACCTTATCCAGGGGATCTTCCCAACCCAGGGATCAAACCCAGGTCTCCCACATTGCAGGTGGATTCTTTACCAGCTGAGCCACAATATATGTACCACATTGAATTGATTTGAGTAGAGTTAATCATATAAAAATCATATATTATTTTATTTATCCTTTCAAAGAACCAGCTTTTGGGTTTGTTGATTTTTGCTATGGTCTCTTTTGTTTCTTTTGCATTTATTTCTGCCCTAATTTTTAAGATTTCTTTCCTTCTACTAACCCTGGGGTTCTCCATTTCTTCCTTTTCTAGTTGCTTTAGGTGTAGAGTTAGGTTATTTATTTGACTTTTTTCTTGTTTCTTGAGGTATGCCTGTATTGCTATGAACTTTCCTCTTAGCACTGCTTGATAGATCGTATCCATAGTGTATATACCTCAATCCCAATCTCCCAGTTCATCCCACACTCCTTCCCCCTTGGTCCCCACATGCTTGATCTCTATGTCTGAGTCTCTGTCTCTGCTGTGCCAGTAAGATCATCTATACCATTTTTTTTTCTAGATAAATGAATCAGTCAGTTTATTCTTCATGCCAGTTTTAGACTCAACTATCAATTCCATTTTGCAGAGAAGGAGATTGAGGTAAAGGGAGATTAAACACAGAGGTTGGTGTCATAGCATATCAGTGGGGGAGCCTCGATCTGAAACCTGCCCAGTCTGATTCCATCCACAGCAGCCACCTTTCTTCACAAGGTGCTTCCAAGCTGGAATGAACTCAAGTTCTAAATTAATTCTTCTTCCAAGAGCCATGGGGGTTAGGAGAGAAAGGATCAGACCCATGGAATTTCATATTCTTGCTGGCAATGTATCTCCAAATATGCGAAGGAGAACAAAAGGAAAAAAGTTAACCCCAGATCAGAGAGAAGTCAGAAAGCTGACACTGGCCTCTGCTCTGTGGCCCAGAGCATCACGAACTGGGACACATAGGTGAGAAGGCAGCCTGCTCCCAGCCAGGGACTTCAGGGAGAAGCAGGAGCAGTTATAACACACTGGGATCAAAATCCACCCTCAGGTTCACAGCTCCATTCAACAGAGTCTTCATATGTCTTATGGCAACACTGCCAGGGTTCTGACAATTGCCTTTATCTGAGTTCCTTCCTCCTCTCTCCCGGGCCTCCTGGAGATACCAAAGGACAGTCGCATCTGGGGACACCCCCCCCCCCCTCCAAGGCTGGCTCACAGACAAACTCTGTTTCTACCCGACTTCCTAGTAGGATCGACTACCTAATTTTTAAGAGCTCTGGTAATCATCTTGGGATGCTATAATCAAGTACTATAACCTGGGTGACTTAAACAACAGAAATTTATTTCTAACAGTTCTGGAAGTTAAAAGTCAAAGCTCAAGGTGTTGGCTGATTTAGTTCCTGGTGAGAGATCTCTTCATGGTTTGCAGGCAGGGGCTTCTCACTATGTCCTCATACGTCAGAGAGACAGAGAAAGAGAGCTAGAGAGACAGATAGAGAGATAGAGAAATAGACAGAGAGAGAAAGCTCACTAGTCTTTCTTTTTATAAGGACATGAATTCCATTGGAGCAAGGCCCCAGACTTAAGACCTTATTTAATCTTAATTACTTCTTAACTCATACATACCTGCAGTTAGGGCTTTAATGTATGAATTTGACGGGAATGCGTACATTCAGTCCATGATTGGGGCCACGTGAAAAATAAAAAAGTCCATTTAGTCAAAGCTATGGTTTTTACAGTAGTCATGTGTGGATGTGAGAGTTGGATCATAGAGAAGGCTGGGCACTGAAGAATTGATGCTTTTGAACTGCGATGCTGGAGAAGACTCTTGAGAATCACTTGGACAGCAAGGAGATCAAACCAGTCAGTCCTAAAGAAAATCAAACTTGACTATTCTCTGGAAGGACTGACGCTGAAGCTCCAACACTTTGGCCACCTGATTCGAAGAGCTGACTCACTGAAAAAGACCCTGATGCTGGGAACGATTGAAAAGGCAAGAGGAGAAGGGGAAAACAGAAGATGAGATGGTTGGACAGAATCACCGACTTAATGGATGTGAGTTTGAGCAAATTCCAGGAGATGATGAAGGGCGGGGAAGCCTGGTGTGCTGCAGTCCATGTGGTTGCAAAGAGCCGGACACGACTTAGCGAGTGAACAACAAAGCATTACAAAGCAACAAAGCATTACAAGACAGAGACAGCAGAGCATTAAACCAAGCACCGGGCTCTCGGGCAGGCAGCCCAGTTAGTCCTTTGGTTGGCACACCTGCTTTAGGGCTCCCTGTTCTGATATAAAGGGATTTGGACTCCCCCGGGGTGAAATCTTGGTTCTATGTCTTACTGGCTGTGTGACCCCGGACGTATTTCTTCATCTTTCTGAGCTTCAGTTATTTCTCTACAAAAATGGTTATAGTAGTAATAACAAGGGTGTTGCCAAGGCTGAATGAAATGAAATGACTTGTGAAGCGCCCACCCAGTGCCCGCATTTGAAGTCAGCACATGTTGACTGCAAGGCTGTTGGAATCCCTCCTTCCGGGTTACTCTAGCTGGGTTACTGTTAAGTAACCCACCAAGCAAAGCATCCTCTCTCCTCTAATGCACAGCTTGATGCACATCCCTGGCAACAGGTCTGTGGGATGTGGTAGTGGCTCAACTCGGAGTGTGTTGGGAGAAGAATCCATTAAAGAGGGGAAAAATCAATAGCACAATTAGGAACCACTTCATCCCATAACGACGCCAGCTGCTGCAAAGGCCACTGCTACAGAGTGTTGCCTCTAATGGGATGGGCTGTCTGCTGCTACAATCAGTCTCTCCACCTTCCCAGGATGCGACGTCCTCTTAGGACACCAGGGCTATCGAAAGTGCGGCAGATATATCCTGTCTTAATCAACAATGCAACATCATGTATTAAGAAACTAAAAACATCCTTCGCCAATCAGCTAAACTCCATTGACATGCTTTGACTTCCATGCCTCTCTTCCATTTGGTTTTCTTCTTCTTCCTCTAATGCACAGCTTGATGCACATCCCTGGCAACAGGTCTGTGGGATGTGGTAGTGGCTCAACTCGGAGTGTGTTGGGAGAAGAATCCATTAAAGAGGGGAAAAATCAATAGCACAATTAGGAACCACTTCATCCCATAACGACGCCAGCTGCTGCAAAGGCCACTGCTACAGAGTGTTGCCTCTAATGGGATGGGCTGTCTGCTGCTACAATCAGTCTCTCCACCTTCCCAGGATGCGACGTCCTCTTAGGACACCAGGGCTATCGAAAGTGCGGCAGATATATCCTGTCTTAATCAACAATGCAACATCATGTATTAAGAAACTAAAAACATCCTTCGCCAATCAGCTAAACTCCATTGACATGCTTTGACTTCCATGCCTCTCTTCCATTTGGTTTTCTTCTTCTCTTGTCTCATAGAAAGAAATGAAAGCACCAGGACAGCTGATCTTGTCATTATCAAGGAAGCCAGAAAAGCTGCTTGAACATTCCCTGGGCAATTTTGCATGAGGAGTGACTAGCATGCAATGTCCAGCATTTTCATGCCTTGAAAAAGGGTCAGTTTACCACCTTCATCCTTGATAATCATTGTTCTTCATGACCATTCTTTGATGTATTTTTTTCTAGAAATATGCATTTGAGTATGTGTGGGGAGCTGTTAAGTTCAATAAAAAACAAAGATTATTGACATTTCCCCAAATGAAAGGTCAGTCTCAAGTTCAACCATAAGCACCTTTTTTAAAAGTCACTTGAAACTTAAGAAGTCATTTTACTGTGTGTGGAGGTAAAATAATTAAAACTAAAATATAATTTAAGCTTTTGGAAGTAGAAATGTTCTCTACTAATTTTAGTGTAATTAAAATGTGTATTTTATTGTTAAGAAAGGAAAAAAAAAAAAAAAAACAACAGGATAGAGTGGAGGTGGAAAAGCAATTGAGAATCCTGGTTTGATTCTTTAATTAACTGTCCCTGAAGCCTTCCTCCCACGTTTGGGAAATTCCCCTACACAGGTCTGGTTTGGGGTTGACTGTTCAGTTTGCCCTTTAGCCNAAAAAAAAAAAAAAACACAACAGGATAGAGTGGAGGTGGAAAAGCAATTGAGAATCCTGGTTTGATTCTTTAATTAACTGTCCCTGAAGCCTTCCTCCCACGTTTGGGAAATTCCCCTACACAGGTCTGGTTTGGGGTTGACTGTTCAGTTTGCCCTTTAGCCTTTTTTCTTGTTCCCCTAAGTCACTCAGATACCCTGGGACAAACAATCAATTTTTTTTTTTTTTGAGCAGCTCCTGGAAGCTCACCACCCAGGCCCTGCCCCCAACACAAGTACACCTCCCTCTTTCTCTGCACTTCACATCCTCAGGGGGGAAAAAATCACTTAAAAGTCGATCCATCAAGGGTTCAATCCACATGCCCCTTGCTTGTTTTCTAATGTTCAGGGGAACAAGAAACACTTGCATGAAGTATGATGTTGGCGCTCCTTACTCTTTTGCTTTGAGGCTCATGGACAGTGGAGCTCCTGCTCCCCCAGCTAACAGATGAGGACCACAGGTGGCCACCTGTCCACTGCAGCCTGGCCACTTCCTTCTTCCTGATTTTCATGGAAGAAGTCAAGCAGCGGGGTGCATTTTGAAAGGAAGGGCTACCCTGCCGTTTATCACCATGGCAGCAGCAGGGCAGCAGCCACCAGTGGTGGTATTCAGTAGGAGGCATCTTTAGCTGGGGCTTTTGCATTGCTTTTTTCCAATGGCTGATCATCTGTGGTCTTTGGCTGTGTGTTGAGAAGGGGCTATCACTGCCAGGAAGCCCAGACCAGTAAATAAATCAGGGTAATTAAATCTAATGCTTGACAAATGACACACGTTCATCACTGAGGTCAGAAAAGCATATCAGTTCTCACATCAGAATTACATTACTGCAAGTGGTATGGTTTGAGTTTTCCCCCCTCAGAGTGTTCGTGCATTAACCATCACTAGAAACAGGATACAGGATGCAGTGATTATCCATTACTGTGCAGGTCCTTGAATTGCATTCAGTCTAATAGTTTTGCTTGCATTTTTATAGCTACTTATTCAACTTGTTGCTTTAGATTAAGCTTTTTTTTTTTTTCCTGAAGATATTTTGAAAGAAGAGGAGCACATGTCTTTTGGTCAGTGTCAGGGAGAGATCACAAAATGTGATTCCCAGTCCACTTGCCAGTTAATTTATTTTTATTTCAAAGAGGACTGCAATTCTTTGATACAAACTGCCTCTCACTTCAGGATTTTAAAATATCTCAAATTTCAAAATTAGTATATTTTGTACATGTATAGCTAGTGATTCTAATAATGACTTACTTTCAGGTCTTCATATTTTTAAACTCAAGTACTAATAATCAACTTGATCTGATAACGCATATTAATAAATGTTTTATAAAAGTGTCACCTTGCTTCCCCTGCACCCCCATTACCCTCTTACCCTGCCTTTGAAAAGTCAGTGGAAGCTCAGAGTTCTCCTTTTCTGGACAAATGCTTCAAATGCTTCTGGTGTGTTTAAGTCCGCCATCATGATGCTCGGGGTGCTTTCTATCAAAAGCATTGCTGTCCACCTGAAACGATCACAGTAATGTTAGGGTATACTACAACATAAAATAAATTTTTTAAAAAATGGATGTTAACAGGAAAGTCATTAAAGGTTGCTCTACAAAAAAAAAAAAAAAAAAAAAAAAGCATTGTTGCATCTTCGATAGATCTACCCGGGACAACCAGTAACCCTCTCCTTCACCAAACTCCAAAATCCTGGTTTGGACACAAAACATCCTAACTTTTTAAACTGGAGCTTTAAAAGTGTGCTGAAGTGTTTCTTCACGTGACTTTTGTCTGAACATTCCTTGGATTGGGTTAGTCACTCTAAATATTTTTTTGCCCTCAATCCAAATGAAGAACAATTAACCTTGAAGAAGGAAGAAGTTACTCTGTTTTTTTTCCAGAAAGATGAGCTGTTCTTTTCAAAAGAGTGCTTTACATTTATTTTTAGACAGCGCTCGAAAAGACAAGGGAACATGATAGAGATATGAGGAGGCAATAATAGTTATTTCTGAATTCCAAAACCATGTATGTCCAAAGTATTAAGCAGAAGATTTTTTAAAAATTGGGAAAAAAGTAACATCACTTGAAGCCAGATAATGGCTCATCAATGCTTTTGTTTCCATCTTTAAAAAAACTTTTTTTAAGAAAAAGATTATTTATTTGTGATTTGATTGCAGTGGATCTTTGTTGCCGCTCACGGGCCTTCTCTAGCTGTGGTGAGCAAAGACCACTCTTGGCTGCAGTGAGTAGGCTTCTCATTGCAGAGGCTCCTCTTCCTGTGGAGTAGGGGCCATAGGGTGCGCAGGCTCCAGTCCTCGCAGGACGTGGGCTCAGCAGCTGTGGCTCTGGGCTCTAGAGCACTGGATCAGTACTGTGGCATGTGGGCTTGGTCACTCCGAGGCACGTGGGATCTCCCTGGACCAAGGATAGAAACAGTGTCCCTTGCACTGCAAGCCAAATTCTTCACCACTGGACCACAGTGAAGCCTTACTTCCTTCTATAGTCACGTGTGCATGTTCTTCCAGAAGAGGAGTTTACTGTGCAAATGCTTTCTTTGTCCCTGTGTTTTGTATTTTACAGTAAATTGTGAATCTTTTCTCTGGAAGCAAGTATAACAGCTGCCTTATGTCTCTTCTTATGGACACGTATCATCATTTGCTCCACCAGTGTCTTCCTGTTGGAAAGTATTTCCCTTTATTAGGCATTGTATACATTTCTTTCCCATGATAATCCTTGCACTGAACATCAAATGATTTCTTGAAGATAAATTTCCTGAAGTGAAACTGCAGAGTCAAATGTTATGCACGTTCTTTCAAGCTCTTAATATCTGTTGCTTAGTTGCCAGAGAAAATGGTACGATTTCATTCACATAAAACAAGTGGAGTCCCTATTTCTATACACTCATGATGAATATTAATAGAACAATGTTAAAAGTGCCAAGCACTATGTTAAGGGTTTAAAATACATTTTTCCCTACTTGGTTCTCATTCTATCCTCTGAGGTAGCACAGCGGTTATTTCCCCCCTGCTCCCAGTGTGTAGGATGAAGCTTAGAGAGCTGAAGTTAATTTGACCAGCATCCCATGACTTTGGCTTTGAGTCCAAAGCCTGACTCTCAGACATTGCATACATGGACATATGGTGCATTGACATTTAATTTATTGAGCACCTATTAAGTTCAGGGCACTGTGTTGGAGCACTGTGAGAGTGCCTATAAAGGTAAATAGAAAACGCTCTCCAACCTGGGAGGGGAAGAAAAGAGATATAGTTGTGAATATAATATGAATATAGCTGGACCAAGTTATGTAATGATGGCAGCAGTAAAGTAATGTGGACTGCAAAGGAAAGGGGGTTACAACCAGCTGGGAAGAATATACCAAAAGGTTTGAAGAGAAAAGGGATTATTTGAGCTGAACTTTAAAGACACAGAGGATTATCCATGTGGAGACAGAGTGAAAATTCTTCAACCTAGATGTCCATCAGCAGATGAATGGATAAGAAAGCTGTGGTACATATACACAATGGAGTATTACTCAGCCATTAAAAAGAATACATTTGAATCAGTTCTAATGAGGTGGATGAAACTGGAGCCGATTATACAGAGCGAAGTAAGCCAGAAAGAAAAATACCAATACAGTATACTAACACATATATATGGAATTTAGAAAGATGGTAACAATAATCTTGTATGCGAGACAGCAAAAGAGANTGCTGGATGGGATCATTGACTCGATGGGTATGAGTCTGAGTGAACTCCGGAAGTTGGTGATGGACAGGGAGGCCTGGCATGATGCAATTCATGGAGTCGCAGAGTCAGACACGACTGAGCAACTGAACTGAACTGAACTGAACTGAAGGATAACCCTGTATGCGAGACAGCATAAGAGACACAGATGTATAGAACAAGCTTTTGGACTCTGGGAGAGGGAGAGGGTGGGATGATTTGGGAGAATGGCATTGAAACATGTATAATATCATATAAGAAACAAATCACCAGTCTAGGTTCGATGCAGGATACAGGATGCTTGGGGCTGGTGCACTGGGATGACCCAGAGAGATGGTATGGGGAGGGAGGAGGGAGGGGGGTTCAGGATTGGGAACACGTGTACACCCATGGCAGATTCATGTAGATGTATGGCAAAACCAATACAGTACTATAAAGTAAAATAAAGTAAAATTTAAAAAATCATATATTATTTTAAATGTGTAAAATGAAAATAATATAAATGAAATGAAAAGTAATGTAAAAAATGAAAAGTGACTTGTAAATCCAAATAAAGATGATTAGGTGAGACTGCAATACAATTAATATAGGGTAATGACATATAGTGTTTGAGGGAGAAAGGAGTTATTTATAGATGAAGATTCTGGAAAAACTTGCTGAGAAATGATACTTGAATAAACTCTTGAATACTACAAAAAGAACCAGCATTCCAAGGAGAGTATATGAATGTTCTGAAGTGGAAAACTTGGCAGGTTTGAAAAATAGGATAAAAGCAATGACATTTGAGAACCATGTAGAAGGGGAGAGTGCTGGGAGGGGATACGGTGAGCAGTTCTCAGTGTAGTGAGAAGCCATTGAAAGGTTTTAAGAAGAGAAATGATATAATGTGATTGAGATTTTTAAAAGATCATGCTGACTATAGAACAGAAAATAGACTGAAGGGGTTACAGTGAAAAGCTATTGCTGTGGTCCAGGTGAGTGGTGAGAGCTTAGATCTGGGTCAGATGATAGATTTAGATTCAAGATAAAATTTGGAATTTTAGCTTTTAGGATTTGCTTTGGAGTTCAGTGATTCTTAGTTGAGAATGATTTTCACCCCTCTCCCCCAGGGGATATTTGAAAATGTCTGGGAACATTTTTGGTTGTGATTGCTGGGATGTGCTGTTAGCATGGAGAAGTCAACCAGTGCTCAGTTGCTCAGTAGCATGTGACTTCTTATGGCCCCATGGACTGTAAGAAGGCTTCTCTCCCCACGGAATTCTCCAAGCAAGAATACTAGAGTGGGGTGCCATTTCCTACTCCAGGGCATCTTTCGGACCCAGGGATTCAACCCATGACTCTTGTGTCTCCTGCATTGGTAGGTGGATTCTTTACCACTGGTGCCACCTGCAAAGCCCTGGATGCTGCTAAATATCCTGCTGTGACCAGGACAGCATCCTCACAATACGAATTATTCAACTCCAAATATCGGTGATGCCAAGACTGAGAAACCCTGGATTAGAAGTTGCAGAAGCGTCAATGATGATTTCTATGTTTGGGACATCAGCCATGAATGGTGTTCATTAGTCATTAGTTTTATGATGAGAAAGAAGGGAAGAGGAACAGTTTTGCATTGTGACTATCACAGAATGAAGTAGCATACTGTGGATGAAGAAATACTCAGGTATTTCACTGAATTTGTGCCAAAGTACTCAATTCCTCTCTTACCTATAAATGATAGTTATGTTAAAGTCAGCTGAGTAGATTCAAGAACCCAAACCCAGAGGATTTGAGCTTCTCAAGTTTTCACTTGCAGGGTTTTTTGTATTCTGGGTTGAGCCAGTTAATGATGGCTCAACCATCATTATGCAACTCCCATCTATACAACAGAGGAATGAAGAATAAACCCGTGTAGACACATGGAAAACAAAACTCCTCTCAGGAAGGATGCTCACTACGTGTCTCTTGAAATTTTCCCGAGATAAGAGTGACAATGACTGATATTTTTCCTAGATGCTTTGGGTAATAAAAAGGAAGGTACCAACTAAAAAATGTTTGAGGCCCTGGGATGTATGAGTATGTGAGGTTAGATGTTGGAAAATTTGTTAAATGAGCAGTGAATAAATGAATGAACAAACCAGCAGGCAGGGAGAGCTAAAAAAGCCAAGGCCAATTGTTACAGCTTGTGGAATTTGTTAAATGTACTTTTTTTGGACAGAAATTTATCTGAAAAAGTAATGGTTCATGCTTGAACTCAATTCACAATCACAACTAGAAAATTCTAGTAAAGAGAAAATGAAAACGAACACTTTCTTCTTCATTGTGTTTCTAGCTTACAAAGGTAGAAATAAAGTCTTAGATACATATTTGTGAATGAAGTACAGGTCTAGCTGTTGGGTTTTGATTTCTTTTCTTTTTTTTTTATTGCTGCTTTTCAAAGCTGTCTTTTCTTAGTCAGAATGGTCTTCTACCTTACGTAAATGATGGCATAGATACCAGAAAACCTATAATTTTGAGCTGCAATTATAGTTTTGAATTTTTCAATTTCTGTTAGTATTAATTCCCTGATTAAAGAAATCTATGGTGGGGACTTCCCTGATGGTCCAGTGTTTACGACTTAGCCTTCCACCTCAGAGGGTGCGGGTTTGATCCCTGGTAGAGGAGCTAATATCCTCCCACATGCCCCGTGGTCAAAAAACCAAAACATGAAACAGAAGCCATATTGTAACAAATTCAATGAAGACTTTAAAAATGGTCCACATCAAAAAAATCTTTAAAAAATAAAAGAACTCTACAGTTGCTGAGATTTCTTTAAGTTCAGAATTGTCAATGTCACTTTCCTTGATGGGAGGGAATTGGATAGTTAGGAGACTGTTAAAGGGAGTTTTGAATCTTTCTCCTCCAAGTCGGAAAGGCTTATAAACAGCTCCTTATTTTTAGCTCTGACTGCTAAAGCCCCCAGGTCACTTTGAAAAACTTGAGGGGTCTCAAAGACTGCTTTGTTTTCGGCGCCATCCTTCCACCAGGAAACTGTAATTCATCATGAGTAAAAAATGAGCTGTATTCTCTTCACTGTAACTTAGCTTCCCCAGGCATGTACCAAATACCCATTGGAGTTGGTTGGTTCTCCTTGCAGGGGCCAAGAAGGCACCAACCATGAGTTATGCACAAGGAAAAGTCTGCAAGTTTTGTGTCAAGGTCACTAGCATGTCTTTCTATAAATAGCAAGTGATAATGCAAACCATAAAGATATATAAAGACAAAGAAACTATTGCTTGACTGGGGACATTTTCTTGGCTTTTCCTATACAAACCAATCAAGGCTCGTTCAAAAAGATGATTCTCAGTGCACATATATTGATACTTTAAACCATTTTTCATTTTTTTCTTGTGTATTCTTTCCACTAGGTTTGTTTTTACTTGTTGTTACCAAAGGCTATGTGTTCATGAAACTGTATTTGAAAGCACTAATTTGACTGTTGAGCACAAGATTCAAGTGTAAGATCCCTATTTTAAATAGTGAATGTAGAATTGAAATTTCATGGTCATTGGACTGAATGAACTGCTTATCTCAGCATATTACAGGAATGTCATAATCTGTCATTAAATCTAAAATACATCAGAATCCTGTAAGTTTGACCTTGAATGATTAGTTTATAATATAAGAAGTGTCTATGACACTCTGTCTTTCAAAAAATATTGCCATTATTCCTCAGTGAGTGAATGTGTACTGAGTCGCTTTAGTCATGTCTGACTCTGTGTTACCCTGTGGACTATAGCACTCTAGGCTCTTCATCCGCGGAATTCTCAGGCAAGAACACTGGAATGGGTTGCCATTTCCTTCTCCAGGGAGTCTTCCCTACCCAGGGATCAAACCAGAGTCCCTTACATTTCCTGCATTGGCAGGCAGGTTCTTTGCCACTATCACGGCCTGGGAAGCCCATTCCTGAGTAAACTTCAATAAAGATTTTTTAAATGGTCCACATCGGAAAATTTTTTTTTCAATGTTCTGCAAATAATAACTAGAAGAGCATGTCCCTTTTCTCTGCTGCCCTACCTAAGCTTCTGAGAATATGCCTGTAACTAGGGAGGCAGTTCTTTAGGAATGCTTTCCTATAACTTGAAAATCAATGACCAGTGCCACATCCATCTGTTAGTCCTTTTTCATGGCTCGTGGAAGGATACATGTCCTATTCTGTCTGAAATGGGAAGATATTCCGAGCACGTAGTGAGAATCTCTAATCCCACAAAGTTATTGGAAAACATAAAACACTTCTCTGAAGGTGGTATAAAAATACCCAGATACTGATTAATCTTTTGCTCTGCTGTTTACTCAGGAATGGGCTTCCCAGGCCATGCTAGTGGCAAAGAACCTGCTTGTCAAAGCAGGAAAAGTAAGAGTCGCAGGTTCGATCCCTGGGTCAGGAAGATCCCCTGGAGGAGGGCATGGCAACTCACGCCAGTGTTCCTGCCGGGAGAACCCCATGGACAGAGGGGCCTGGCCGGCTACAGCCATAGGGTTGCAGAGTCGGACATGACTGAAGTGACTTGACACGATGCACGCATAGCATCCACACTATGTTTGTAAGGCAGGATGTGCCTTAAACCAGGTGTCCCCAACCCCTGAGCCGCGGACCAGTACCATGGTTAGGAGCCAGCCGCACGGCAGGATGTGAGTGGTGGGCACACAAGCAAAGCTTCTTTGTCTGTATTTACAGCCATTCCCCATTGCCCGCATTACCACCTGAGCACTGCCTGCTATCAGGTGAGCACAGCGTTAGATTCTAATAGGAGTGTGAACCCTATTGTGCTGCAATCATCCCAAAGCCATTCCCCCAGCCCTCCCAGTCCATGGAAAAATTGTCTTCCATGAAACTAACTGGTCTTTGGTGCCAAAAAGGTTGGGGTCTGCAGCCTTAAACAGGCTGTGGAGACAGCAGAATCAGATCTAGCTCCCAGGAAGCTTACTATCCAGGAGACTCAGTAGTAGAATAGGAATTATTTAATAATTATCTGTAATGTTTGTTGGAAGAGCTAAATGTAAACAATCTGTCACTTGTTTAGCTCAGAATGGGTGATAAAATTTCTTACTTGTCTGTATTACTCCTTTTTGAATTTCTGAAAAATCCAAACCTGATCATTTCCTAACCTGTTCTTAACCAGCTCTCTGCAGTATGCAGTTGGATTACCCAAGTCAGGTTAAGTCTGTGCTTGGGGCAAAGCAAACCAGAGGTACAAATATATCTTTGTAGTGAATTTGAGATTTTATATTTAGCAGAGAACTGTTATAGGATAATCACAGCTCTTTTGGACATTCTTGCCCTTATTTTTTGGCTTAATATTATTCTTGTTTTAGCGAGTGATGTAGAGACTTGTAGGTGTAGGAATGTAGGTGTAAGTGTAGGAAAAATGATCTTTTAAGTGCTTATAAGCCTGGTGGAGTATATGACAAAGGTCCCACATGTACAAAGGGACTGGGTGAGATGTCAGGGCAGAGAGAATAGTTTCCACAAATGGCCTGACTCTGGATGTGAGAGTCAAGGCAGGACCCACAAGGTGACAATGAAAAAGGATGGTTTCTGCCTCCATCTGTATTTCTGTGTTAGAAGCAGTGTTTCTGTGGAAAAGAAGCTACATTGACCTGCTTTTAAGCCTTGGCTCTGCTCCTGAAGTTCTCTCAGTTCTAATAGTCCATAACTTCTAATTTCTATTTGTAATAATAAAGCAAATTTCAGATCAGGAATAGCCAGGTAAGACAGAGGGACGAGGCAGGGTAGTCTGACTAGAGTAGAAGAAGGCAACGAGAGAAGAGACAGAAGGAAAGACAGGCCAGGAGGAGGTCAGGGGAAGCCAGAATGAAGGGGAGAAAGAAGAAAGGAGAGAGGGGTGGGAAAGAGAAGACGAGGAATATGAAGACAGGAGAGAGGAGTCACAGAGCCTGAGAGCTTCGGCAGACAAACTTGTTTTCACACTCAGCTCGGCCACTTCCTGGCTGGGTGACCTAGCCTTGGGTAAGCTGCTTCGTCTTGTCAAGCTCAGGGTACCTTTCAAGGGGTCTATCACATCTCCCCCAGGGAAGCTTCAGGAAGTAATGCAGACTGTCAGTGTGTGCTGGTTTAATACTCAATAACAGCAGCAATGATGGTGGTGCTGATGGTGATGATTATGATATGATCGTGATGATGAAGGACAAAACTAACAAATTTTCAGAAGTAAGAAAAAGAGAGGGAGAAGAAACCTGGAGAATAGGAAAGTATAATAAGAGAAATAAAAATGGAAAAGCAAACATGAAAGAGGTTCATTATTTGAATGCCATGTAGACTCAGTTGAGGCTTTGCCCCAACCCTGTTTAAGGAATAGCATCTCTTTCTCTTTCCAATGATGACAGCCATGCCCCTCCACTAGATAGACACCAGGTCATTTACCTATTCACTGGCTGCCAGAGGCACTCGGTCCTCACGTCTGTGATATTTACCACCTCCTTGCCCTTCTAGAAGGGACAGAATTATGGCTTATGAGCTGCAGTTTAACTGAACTAAAGATGAATCCAGGACTATAAGTGTTGCACATGGGGGATGGATATATGCTCATTCTAACTCTATATATCTTTTCAGAACATGCCAAAAGCAAATAAATTATTTTTGATTCCTCTTTCTATCATTCATCAAAAAATCCTGTTCATTTTACCCCCAAAACGTGTACTAAATGCATCCACTTTCTTTATACTACTCTCTCTCTAGCCTGAGCCTTCGTGGGCAGTCACCAGGTATGCTAAGACAAGCTTTGCTTCCACTTTTGCTTCCCACAGTCTTTCCCTAAAGGTAAAATTATTCCCCTATTAAAAGCATCCTATGGGGTGGCCTCCCTTTGCACGCGAATAAAATCCAAACCTTTTCTCTTTGTTTACAAAGCCCTGCATAATCACTTTCATTGACCTTTCCAATTTCTATTCTACTTTTCTCTTTGCCTTTTACCCTCAGGCCAGACTGAAGACGTTTCTCTCTCTGTTTCTTGAACTGGCCAAGTTTTGATGTTTCCCTTTAGGCTTTTCAAATGGCTCTGTCTTTTCTTTCTTATCTTCATATGCCAGATTCCTCCTTGTCATTCTGATTTTAGCTTAAAAGTCACTCTCTGAGCAGCTTTAGATTGCTACTCCATGCAAAAGTCACCCAGTCTCTTGGGGCACAGTAAACGACTTTATTTTTTCACACCAGCTCTTCTCACTTCTGTTTCTCTCATGTGTGTATCTGGGCATATGTATGTATGTGTGTATATGTGTATGACTCCTTGCCTGAGAATTTCAGCGCTAAGAGTACAGAGGTCACGCCTGTCTTGCTTACAGAATGTTTCCTGGTGCCAAGAGTTATGGCTAGTATATAATAGGAACTCAGTACGTAATCTGTTAAATTAATGATTCAGACCTGAATACAGAATCCTTGCCAGTATTTGACATTCTTTATAGGTAATCAGCATTCCAATAAAGCTGTTAATCCAGAAAGATTTTTCCATCCTTCTTCTAACTTGATAAGTTAATAATGAGTAAAATTTGCTAAGTCAGTAGTGATACAAATAGTAAGAAATGCTCCTTAGAAGAAAGTTCAGATGCTTTTATTTTATACTTTCAACATACAAACAACTCAAGGCATCCATCTGCCTTGGGGTGAAATGAGATTAAGACTGTTAAGGAAAGAAAAAAAAAATCATTTATTTTATGACTTTCAATACAGACTCTTGCAGCAAATCAGTGGCTTTAAAAGCCAGAGGCTGTTGAAAGAAAAAGAATTTTCTAAATCTCTATAGCTCCCATTTAACAGTCTAAAATGCCAGGCCTGGCCAAACTAGATCAGATAATTTTATATACAGGCAATCTGTGATAGAGAAAAGATGAAGTAAAAGAAAAATCTATCTAATCAAACCCTGGAGAAGGGGAAGAAAGATTAAAAAAAATATATGGGTAAAAAGTCAGAAACATACCCTCTTGGTCTGAACCACGAGGCCATAGGAGTGTGGGTTGTCAACATTCTTAGGCCTTGCTTCTCTTTTGTGACATGGTCCTCATGCATGGAAAGGCTGAGGCAACACAGAGGGGTGGGCTTGGGGCCCAACACAGTTTACAGGACAAACCAGCCTGGTCAGTGTGCCTAGGGACTCTGCAGTCTTGAAGCTTATATAGATGGCAATGTACGGCTGGCTTCAGTTTCCCTGAAGCACGGGTTCCAAGGTGAGAGCCAGCAGACCCGGCCTAGGGACTGTAGACTTGGCCAAGACTCGGAGGGTCTGCAGTACCAGCCAGCCAGAGCTGAGGTGGGGCTGAGTCAGCAGGCAGGGCCTGGACCCCAACCCACAGGCAGAATAGAGACGCTCGGTGTATTGACCCCAGAAGTCACGTGTTGATACTAGCAGAGTGCTCTGGAAGAGACTGGCCTGATGACACTTCAGGGGGTCAACTAACTGGCAACAAAGGAGGGACACGCCCTCCTCTGTGGCTTCCTTCCTCCCAGTACCAAGAGACAAAGTAAACATTGTCCAGTTCCCTAGACCCCATCTCTGAAAGAAGCAAGGAGAGGGTGTGACTGAGGACAGAGCAAATATTCCCAAAGGACCAGTTCTATAATACCTAGGTGTCTGGTATAAATTAACGGCTCAGCTGGACATTTTTTGTCTATGGCTGCATCCGATCTAGGTGTGGATTTCTGTTGTGGCCCAGGTCTTCCCTCTCGTTGAGGTGCTGCGTGCTCAGTAGTTGAGGCTCCTGTGACTTAGTACACAGACTTAGTAGTTGTGGCTTGTGGGCGTGTGGGATCTTAGTTCCCTGACCAGGGATCAGAACCCACATCCCCTGTGTTGGAAGGCAGATTCTTAACCAGTGGACCACCAGGGAAGTCCCTCAAATGGACTTTTGAACTGACTTGAACTCAATTCATCCCTCCCTCCCTTTCTCCCCTTTTCTTATGCCATAGAGCCGGTAAGGGATTTGGGGAAGATCAGAGCAGTTTCAGACAAAATTATGAATCTACATATTCTCTACATACCTATCATGTGAGTTGCTTTTGTAACTCATTTTACCATATTGAATGGAAACTCATTCTTCATTCTGATTCTTTAGATATTTACTGAATACGAATTATATTCTCAAATTGAGACTAATAATATCAACACCGAATTTGATTTCTTAAGTTTATCATTTTTTGTGTGGATATAAAAACATGAAGGAATACATTTAGGAAGACATGTGTCTATTTAAGCCAAATATTAAGAATGTATGATTGTACAGCTAGAAGATTATATATATTGTTGTTGTTCAGGCACCAAGTCATATCCGACTCTTTGCGACCTCATGATCTGCAGCATACCAGCCTCCCCTTCTATCATCATCTCCTGAAGTTTGTCCACGTTCATGTCCATTGCATTGGTATATATGCATATATAAAATATTTTTTAAATTCTCAATAAATTTTCTAATTACAGAAGGCATGAATGTTAGGAAAATTTGGATCACATAACCATATATAATAGAACTAGATCTAGCACAAAATTGGTAGCATGTTATATATTCTGTTTTTACCACCTTTTTAAAAATTGATATTATAATAGCTGATTTATATATCATGCTAGGTACCATGTTCAACTTCTAAACCATTTAAATATTCATTTAATCAGATTGAGAACATTTTCCCATGCCATTAAACTATCTTCAAAAAACAGTTTTTAATTTGTGTGTAATGTTCAATAATGCCTATTTATTAAACTATAGCTCTAATGATGGATGATAAACATTTCTTCTATAGAAATAATTCTGCTTATAGACAAAACTTTGTGTATATCTCCCAATCATAGCTTGTATGAGAGTGAGGTTTATTATTGATGGATTCTCCTATTATCAACTATTATCACCTTCAAACAATATGGTCTTGCTTATTCTTAAAATGCTTTGAAGCATCTGCTTAAAGCATCCATGTAAAATGAATGAGGTTTGACATACTTTAAATTTTGAAATTAGTTACAAATATGAATCTCTCGAGTATTTATATAGTTTATTTTTCAAATTAAGTTTCAATGTCCCTTTTAAAAGAAAAAACCTTCAAAGAGCAAGTTTTAAATTGTATTATTGATTATTTTTAAGTGTCTGTTGATTTAAAATTTTATGATAGCTTGTCAAATATGCAAATAGTCTGTGGATTAAAACTTAATTAATTCACTGGTGCAAACTCTTGAGGCCTTCCAAAAATATCTTAAGAGTAGCTACTTTGTATATCTGAGAGGATTTAAGAGAGAAGTGAATTTCTTTAAAACCATTCCAGATGTACTGTTTTTCTCTAATAAAAAATAGTTGTCGTTATAGTTAATTTAAGTAATTAACAGTGGCTCAGCCTGTTTCTTTGGAAACATATTATTTAGGAAATAGTCAAGGGATAATTGGGATAAAGAAGGATTTATTAGCATTTGTTTTATTTTTAGAAGAAGATAATTTTAAAGTTATAGAAGCTTTAATTAAACACTGACTTTAAATTCTAAAAAATTATTTATAAATTATTAGGCAGTTTAAAGTAATTTTACAGTGTAATGATAGATACTAACAATCCTCAACACAATATTATGATATTAACAGTAACATTCTTCCTTGCGGCTCTAGTCAATACATGGCATTCATTAAATTCTACACAAGTCTCTGACAGAGTTAATTGTCTAAGCCTCTTCAAAAGGCCAAAAAATTCTCTCAGGGAATCAAAACATTATGCTGGAAACCAAAGACACAGATAAGAGAGTGGACTTAATTTAAAGAAAAGAGATGAATCCTGCTCAATAAACAGACTCTCTACTTTGCTTTTAATAGCTACAACTTTTTTTTTTTTTTTTAAGCACCACTTCAGATCAATTTAAACCCTTGAGATCCAAACAAGACTCGCAGTCAGCTCATAAGCCAAACTCACTGAATTTTGTGTCTAGTACCTTAGCAATTCTACAACATCCAGTATTTTACATGTAGGTGGAACATAGTGGGAAAATAAATATATCAAGCTTCCAAAAGGCCAACTCTAAGAAGGAAGGTAAGACAAACATAGAATCTATAGGAACCCTAAGTCCAAAATGCAAAGTAAAATCTTTAAGCTGGTACTCACGATCCTTAGATGTGGAGTGGACTGAAGTTTAGTTCAACACTATTAATTAAACAGTGTAGCAATTATGCAAATAAAATCATGGAAGATTTGTTTAAACCAAACACCTGTTTTGAAAATCTTTTAATATGTTTAAAAGTAAAACTGCTGATCCCAAACTCATTTTATACACTCTTCAAACATTTATTAAAACTTCCACTACATGTTGGCCCCTGGCCTGAAATTTGTGGATCTAGAAAGTGAAAGACATACGCTCTGATTTCAAAGGAGAATGAACAGACCAGAAAACGAAAGAATGTAATACAATGAAATGGGAATTATAAAAGAATAAACCTGATGCTGGAAGGAAGAGCCCAAAAAGTTTCCTGTGAGAGAAGAGAAGAGGGAGATGGTAGTGCCCAGTCTTGGAAGGTGTTCTGAAGGGTGGATGGAAGTTAGCCAGATTGATTTGGGTCAAGGAGCAAGGAGATCTTATGCAAAGAGATGTCAGCTAGGGAGCGCTTGTGCTTTTTGGGGGAACATAGCAGTAAAAGGCTGGGAACTAGCGTCATAATATGTGGAAGCAAGATAGAGCATGAACCTGAAGAAACATGCAAATGAAGAGCCTCTGTGACTTGCCAGTAGCTGGAATTTTATTTTGAAGGCTGTGGGAAGCCACTGGCAAGTCTATAGCAAGGTTGGATTCTGACCAGTGGGAGGGAAAAGGTTAGAAAGAGATATGGCAGAGGCGAGAGCACCAACTTAGAGCCTACAGCAGGAATCCAGGTGCAAAATGATAAGGTAACTCTTCCCTGTCCACATCTCCATGCATACTCATATTTTGGATTTTCTACTCCATGTGTCATAAGCATCTGAAAGATGCTTTTCCTGCCTCTTCAGAGAGTAACTGTGCTAATGATAATAACGAATATCTATGGGTCAGACACTTCTACACCCTTTACAGGTCACAAATGACATAATCCTCAGAACAGCCCTGTGAGGAAAGTACTATCATTATCTCCACTGTATAGGGGGAAAAAAGGAACAAGGCAGTCACAAAGCAAATGGGTGGCAGAAACTTGCTTCTGAGTCTGTTTTTGACGAATTTGCTCTCATTACCGTCTTCAGTAACATCATTCTTTGGATAATTTCTTTGCTTTGTCTTGATTATTCTCCTTGGTTTGATTTTTTTTTTTGTATTTATTTATTTTTTTACACAAACTCCCAAACATGAACCCCCCTCCCACCTCCCACCCCACATCATCCCTCCAGATCATCCCCATACACCAGCCCCAAGCATCCTGCATCCTGCATTGAACATAGACTGGCAATTCATTTCTTACATGATAGTATACATATTTCAATGCTATTCTNCTTTTGGACTCTGTAGGAGAGGGAGAGGGTGGGATGATTTGGGAGAATGGCATTGAAACATGTATAATATCATGTAAGAAACAAATCACCAGTCTAGGTTCGATGCAGGATACAGGATGCTTGGGGCTGGTGCACTGGGATGACCCAGAGAGATGGTATGGGGAGGGAGGGGGGAGGGGGGTTCAGGATTGGGAACATGTGTACACACATGGTGGATTCATGTTGATGTATGGCAAAACCAATACAGTATTGTAAAGTAAAATAAATTAAAAGAAAAAAGAAACATTAAAAAATAAAATCATAGGAATGGGAGGAAAGCAAAGTGGTCTGTAAAAAAAGATCTTGATCGTCATGAAGCAAGTGATGGATAATAGATGGAAAGATACAGTTGGAAGGGAAATTATGGAGGTCTTTGCAGGATTCAGGAGATTGGATTTGGTCTTATAAACAATGGGAGTGTTGTTGGACAGTTTTAGTAAAGAGACATGATTCATATGCCAAAGATTAGTTTGTGTACCAAGGATTAGTTTGAGAGTTATTTGAAAAGTGATTTAATAAGAAAACAAAACAAAACATTTACTTTTGACAAGTAAATGTCAAAAGTGTCAAAAAGAGGATGCATAATGTTTAGATAGAATCAAGATTTGATATATATATTTTTTCTTTTCATGTACATCTCTATAATCATCAAACACAAACATTCTGTCAGAATAGGTTGTTTTTGTTAAGTTTACATTAATTTACATTTCTCTGATAATTTTAAGAAAGTAGAACATCTAACATATTGTATTATTTCTTTCTTCCTTTTTTTTTTTTTTTTTAGTGACATTCCTGTTATATTCCAGCCTAGGGTGTAATCTGACCATCCGGCAAATAGTGACACAGTTCTTTAAAAAAATTTTTTTTAATTAATTAATTTATTTAAATTGAAGGCTAATTACTTTGCAATATTGTGGTGGTTTTTGCCATACATTAACATGAATCAGCCATGGGTGCACATGTGTCCCCCATCCTGAATCCCCCTCCCACCGCCCTCCCCATCCCAACCTTCAGGGTCATCCCAGTGCACTGGCCTTGTATTTAATTGCATAGAAGGACTGAAAATGAGGAATAAGAGGTTCCTCCAGGTTTTGGCCTTGGGTCAAGTGGAGGCCAGGATGCCATTATCAAAAGTAGGATGGACATTAGGAACGGAAGCTGGTAATGGAGAGGATAAAATGCAGTTTGGAATTGATAGAGCCTGAAGGGCTAGTGAATGCTGGAGATCTGCCCTTGACCCTGAGGGAGAGTTCAAGGCTCTAGAAGTAAATGTGAGACCTATACGTAGGGAGGCAGTATTGTTGCTTGTTGATAAGTCATGTCTGTCTCTTTTGCAACCCTGTGGACTATATAGCCCACCAGGCTCCTCTGTCCATTGAATTTCCTGGGCGAGAATACTTTAGTGAGTGCCATTATCTTCTCTAGGGGTTTTTCCTCACCCAGGGATCAAACCTGCATCTCCTGCATTGGCAGGCAGATTCTTTTACCGCTGAGCCGCCTGGGAAGCCCTAGCTGAAGTCAAAAACTTATGTATCACATCTGAGGGAAAAAGGGAAGAGAGGAAGCCATATGAGGCCCTTGAACACTTTGAAAATGAAAACAAGAAGATAAAAGAGCCAAAGAAAGTGAAAAGCAGGGATCAGACAGGTAATGAAACCATGTAACTCGGGTTGGGAGGTGAACATTAGATCACACACCTGGTCTCAGGACTTAACAAAGCTCAGGTTCTTGATGTCTCATGGCAGAAAGAATTCAGTGAGAGACAAAGGGATAGATAAGAAGTGGATTTATTTAGAGAGAAAGATGCTCTACAGAGTGTGGGCCATTTCAGAAGGAGAGGGATGCACCAGTGTACGGAGTTGTTACTTTTTGTAGGGGTGGGTAACTTCACAGTTTCATGAGTGGAAGGAGTTGTTCCATCTGTTTTGGGGAAGGGGTGGAGATTTCCAGGAATTGGGTCACTGCTCACTTTTTGATCTTTATGGTTGACCTTGGGACTGTCATGATGCTGGTTGGTGTGTCATCTAGCTTGCTGATGTGTTACAATGAGCATGTACTGAGGCTCAAGGTTTAGTGGAAGTTGACTCATCCTCAATCTTGGACCTATTTGGTTCTAATCAGTTCACGTCATATCCTTGGGTTACATCATTCTTTTAAAGGTTGTGCCCTACCCTTCACCTCCTGTTTTAATAAAAGCATAGGACAGAGTGTCCTGGGCTTTGGAGACCAAAGAAGAACTTTTCAAGAGCAGAAGTTAATGAATAATGGGAAGACAATGGCTTTGCAACATGAGTTAGAAAATATCCCAGAGGAATCAGGTCCCAGGCAAATGATGACTGAAAATGGGCCTTGGGAGTTGGCAAGAGTTATGTTTCAGATGGTTCTTTAGAAAATCCCCTTGATAGAATGCTAGGAAAGGGAGGTCAACTTTGGAAAGGACTTGGACCTTGTTTAAAAATGTATAAGCAATAAGAGAAGAAGATAAGTTGAGGGTATAAATATGTATACACACAAATACAAACATACACACATAACACATCTAAAATATATGCATAGGGTACTCCACATTTTTTAATAGCTCAGTTCAGTTCAATTCAGTCACTCAGTTGTGTCCAACTCTTTGGGACCCCATGGACTGCAGCACACCAGGCTTGCCTGCCCATCACCAACTCCACAATTGTGCTGGGAAGCTGAAGACAAGGAGCCAGTAGTAGCATCAGGCATAGACTGAAGACACAGGGTAAGAGACAGTGCTGCTGCTGCTGCTAAGTCGCTTCAGTCGTGTCCGACTCTGTGTGACCCCATAGACGGCAGCCCACCAGGCTCCCCCATCCCTGGGATTCTCCAGGCAAGAATATTGGAGTGGGTTGCCATTTCCTTCTCCAATGCATGAAAGAGAAAAGTGAAAGTGAAGTTGCTCAGTCTGTCCGACTGTTAGCGACCCCATGGACTGCAGCCCACCAGGCTACTCCATCCATTGGATTTTCCAGGCAAGAGTACTGGGGTGGGGTGCCATTGCCTTCCCCGTAAGAGACAGTAATTGCTGGTAAAAGGCCCAAAGGAGATGGGAGAGGTAGAATCAGGGTCCCGATGAAAGGGTTATCTGCTAAAACGATAAGTCTGCTGGAGGAAGAGAAGGGAAGGAAGGGTGATTAAGATCTGTTAAAGGTGGAGGGACAAGCCCTTGAAAAGGAAGGAATTGCCCTTACTGTCCCCCAGTTTTTGGTAAAGAGGGAGCGGAGGTCATCTGAGGAGCCCGGGGGCCAGGGAGAGGGTGGATGGGGCTGGTGGGTGGTATTGAGGGGCAGTTGTCAGGATGAATGAATCATACTCTGCCTTTAGTTTATTCTTGGCAAAACCAGCCATGAGAAACACTCTTTCCCTAAGCATCCTAGCATGACTTTTCTAGAATGAATTTTTTGCTGCAGAGGGTTAAAAAGGCAGAGGAGAAAGGAATAAAGGACAGGACACACAGGTGTTTTCACATAATTCAGCAAATTGTGTTTACAACAGATTGAGGGTCTTCTTACCTCAGTTCCTTCAAAATAATAAAGTATAATAAAATGTCACTTTGCTCTGTAAAATGGTATGTGATGAGGATGTGTAAAAGCTTTTGTGTATTTTGTTAATGCCATTGGCTCAATAATTTTTTAAACATAGAGATAGCTTAAAATGGCAAAATTTACTGTCTCTCTCTGAACATTGGAGGTTTAATTTTGACTTATGCTCAGAGATACTTGTGAATCTTCTGGTACCAGAGTGATCCTCTTCTATCTGAACTGAGCTAATTCTACAGAAGCTTTTGACTCAACTACTCACAACTCATTCCAGGAAACGCATTAGGAAGGAGCCAGCAGATAACAAATCTCTAACTTAGGAAGAATTGCTTCTGGAAACTGCAGAGCACCAGATAAGGTTTATTCCATGGGAGCTGACTTTATCCAACCCCACACTCGAGTGATATAGTGTGCTCTGAGTAAGTTGTGTACACAAAACTGATAAACTCTGCACTAAATTAATTAAGAATTCTATTGCTTTAATAGCTTGTCTTCAAAGACCAATGACTAATACCAGGATTTATTATGTGAACAATGAAACATTGGCTATGTAAATTTTATAATGGGAGTTCTAGGGTCATATTAAATCATCTCCAGTTTTGTTGGTTTTCTTGTTGATATTTCTGGTATCTAAGCTACACTCTATAGAATTACTGGCTCACAGAGATCCAAGGATTCTTTCAGAAGTAGAATGACAAATCTTGCCACTGAGCTTAGAGTCTGTATGTGTTTTAACAAAAATTATGAAATTTGAGTCTCTCAACATCCATGAAAAGAGATAGAACTAGTCCCAATTTACAGATACTGGTTCATTAAGATTTTGCTTCCTGTCCAAGGACACCCAATTCAAGGGTGTAAGTCCAGTTCTCTTCTGCTCTGCCCCACTGCACTGATAGCTTGTTTGATTTTTTTTCCAATTTCTGTTCTTTATTTCTCTCTTGTTCTTTCTCTCTTCCTTTCTTCCTTCCTTTCTTTCTTTGTCTTTCTGAAAGGAAACTGAGATTCAGAGGTGCTAAGTGACTGTGCTGCCAGTTACTGATAGAATCACCACTAAATTGGGAGTCATGACTCTGTCCCAGCTATCACCTTATGCCCCTTGGAGTAGAGGATAGGTTTAAAGTTGGACATTCCAACAGCCAGCCATGGTGGTTTATCTGTCTTTGACTTCCTCAGTTCAGTTCAGTTCAGTTCAGTCGCTCAGTCGTGTCCGACTCTTTGCGACCCCATGAATCGCAGCACGCCAGGCCTCCCTGTCCATCACCATCTCCCGGAGTTCACTCAAACTCACGTCCATTGAGTCGGTGATGCCATCCAGCCATCTCATCCTCTGTCATCCCATTCTCCTCCTGCCCCCAATCCCTTCCAACATCAGAGTCTTTTCCAATAAGTCAGCTCTTCACATGGGGTGGCCAAAGTACTGGAGTTTCAGCTTTAGCATCATTCCTTCCAGAGAAATCCCAGGGCTGATCTCCTTTAGAATGGACTGGTTGGATCTCCTTGCAGTCCAAGGGACTCTCAAGAGTCTTCTCCAACACCACAGTTCAAAAGCATCAATTCTGCAGCACTCAGCTTTCTCACAGTCCAACTCTCACATCCATACACGACCACTAGAAAAACCATAGCCTTGACTAGATGGACCTTTATTGGAAAAGTAATGTCTCTGCTTTTGAATATGCTATCTAGGTTGGTCATAACTTTTCTTCCAAGGAGTAAGCATCTTTTAATTTCATGGCTGCAGTCACCATCTGAAGTGATTTTGGAGCCCCAAAAGATAAAGTCTGACACTGTTTCCCCATCTATTTCCCATGAAGTGATGGGACCAGATGCCATGATCTTCATTTTCTGAATGTTAAGGTTTAAGCCAACTTTTGCACTCTCCTCTTTCACTTTCATCAAGACACTTTTTAGTTGCTGTTTACTTTCTTCCGTAAGGGTGGTGTCATCTGCATATCTGAGGTTATTGATATTTCTCCCAGAAATCTTGATTCCAGCTTGTGCTTCTTCCAGCCCAGCGTTTCTCATGATGTACTCTCATATAAGTACTCTCTTAAATAAGCAGGGTGACAATATACAGCTCTGACATACTCCTTTTCCTATTTGGAACCAGTCTGTTGTTCCATGTCCATTTCTAACTGTTGCTTCCTGACCTGCATACAGGTTTCTTAAGAGGCAGGTCAGGTGGTCTGGTATTCCCATCTCTTTCAGAATTTTCCAGTTTGTTGTGATCCACACAGTCAAAGGCTTTGGCATGGTCAATACAGCAGAAATAGATGTTTTTCTGGAACTCTCTTGCTTTTTCCATGATCCAGTGCATGTTGGCAATTTGATGTCTGGTTCCTCTGCCTTTTCTAAAACCAGCTTGAACATCTGGAAGTTCACGGTTCATGTATTGCTGAAGCCTGGCTTAAATAGGCATTTGTAAATCATTAAATTGATAAACATATTAATAAAGTGAAAATTGGACTCCATTTGGGAGTTCTCAGAGTGATTCAGAAAATAGAGGAAAAATAAACACTAGTCCAACATCTAAGCCAGATGTCTTCTAGTGCTTATGTACTGGCACTTTTCCATTTTATGTCCTTAGAAGTGGAGCAGATCAGCTGAATAGCATTGGCATCTGCAAATTAACAAGAGAACTGACAAATGGTTCTCTAAACCTTGGTTACAACAATGTAATAGTACTGCCCACGACATCTGGGTTTCCATTGTTGTTGGCATCATTGCTGTAATCATAAATACTACTGCTTCCTCTGGTGGGCACTATTCTAAGCGTGTTACATGTGCTAACTCACTCAATTCTCATAATCCTAGGTAAAAAAAATCTCGTTTTACAGTGAGGAGATTGAGGCACACAGAGTTTAGATTATTTGTCCAAGGCCAGATGATTAATGAATAGAGTTGGAATTAAAGGCCTAGTATTCTGGCTCCTGAGCCTGCCCTCTTAGCCATTATTACAGGTTATTTCTCTCAACATCTAGTATTAAAGGCTCTTTAAACATTTGACAAAAGGATGAGTGTAAAATAGTCTTTCATTATTGTTTTCATTTGTATACATCTGATTTCTGGCATATATAAATAAAGGTGAGCATCTTTTTGTATATTTATTGAGTACTCAGCTTTCTTCTTCCATGCATTGCTCATTCATAATCTTTGCCAATTTTCCTATTGGGTTGTCGTTTTCTTTTTGATTCTGGATAGTGTCAATAAGTATGCCATTTTAAATCACACAAACCTTGGTATCTTAAAATAGCACACAGTGACAGGTTCAAAGAACAATAACCTTATATCCAGTTTACTCTACTGGTGAAGGCAACACAAAGTGTCCCCAAGGTTCAAAGGGACGGGTCACAAGTTCTGCCAAGCTGCGCGATAAGAGTCAGTGTCACTGTAAATAAGATGTTTGAGATGGGATATATCATGGCTGCTACTGTGGAAAACTTTCTCACCCACAGAGAGCAACAACAATTCTACCAAGTCTTTGCTTGCTTTTTCACGTTTTTAAAAGTATCTTATGACATAGTTTTAAATATAGTAGAGTCAATTTTCTCAACATTTTCCCTTTTGGTTTGCAATGTTTTGTTTCTTTTCTAGGACATCATTATTTGGCCCCATATATTAAATATAAGACTAATATATATGTATATGTTCTTAGAGTTAAGACTTTAATTTATAAGAGACATATTTCTCTATATAGTGTAAGATCTGTCTCTTATACACATCTCATCCATGAAAAGAGATAGAACTAGTCCCAATTTACAGATACTGGTTCATTAAGATTTTGCTTCCTGTCCAAGGACACCCAATTCAAGGGTGTAAGTCCAGTTCTCTTCTGCTCTGCCCCACTGCACTGATAGCTTGTTTGATTTTTTTTCCAATTTCTGTTCTTTATTTCTCTCTTGTTCTTTCTCTCTTCCTTTCTTCCTTCCTTTCTTTCTTTGTCTTTCTGAAAGGAAACTGAGATTCAGAGGTGCTAAGTGACTGTGCTGCCAGTTACTGATAGAATCACCACTAAATTGGGAGTCATGACTCTGTCCCAGCTATCACCTTATGCCCCTTGGAGTAGAACTCCATTTCCTGCTTAGGAAAATGTGTGTTTTATTTTCATTTTTAGTGGTCACATTTATAATTTTAACAAGTAAATTTAACAAAGCCTAAATTTTATCTGCATCTCTGCCCTTATCTCCCCAAATATAAGGACCTTAGAAAGTTTTAGCTGCAATAACCCTCAGTAGCCCGTGTTGCTTTTATGTAATATTTTATTTTTTCTTGTTTTTATATAGATAAAAACTGGTTGCTATTGTTATTATATCAGTAGCCCATGTTTATTAGAGATATCTGTATGCTTGCATATATATTTGTTTGCCACTTTTTTTTTAATCTCACTACATCTGTCTGGGTTCAATTTCCTTCTTCATGCAAAACATGTTTTAATACCTCTTTCAGTGAAGATCTAGGTGTAAAAACTCAATATTCTTGTCTGAAAATAGCTCTGTTATTTGAAGACATCATTCCATTCTCTTCTTTTTAAAACAATTGAAATATAGTTGATGTACAATATTGCATTAGTTTATGATGCACAGGATTGCATTCTCCATCCTGATTAGAGTCCTTCACAATCTAACTGCTGTCAGTTTGTAGGTATTTTTGTTGTTGTTATTTTTTGTTTAAAAATATTCTCTTTGTACTTTATATTCTCAGTTTTACTCTGTTTAGTCTAGATATAAATAGCCTTTGCCTTTGACTTGGAATCACTTACTCTAACAACTCATCAATTCTGAAAAATTCTTCCCCATTTCTCTTCACATATATCTTCTTTCTTATTCCATTCCCTCCTTCTTGAATTCCTATTAGATTAATGTTAGCTGTTCTCATTTTATCTACCAAACCTCTTAACTTATCCATTTCCATGCCTTTATCTTTCTGTGATTCATTCTGTGTAATTTCTTCCACATTGACTTCCAGTTCACTAATTCTTTCTTCAGCTTTGTCAAATTTGTTGATTAATTCATTCATTGAGCTTCAATTTTTATATCTTATTCTATCAGGCATTTAAGTTTTAGAAGTTTGATTTGGTTATTATTATAATTTCTTTTTTTGTCTATGAAACCTTTTATTTATTGAGTTTTATCTTCTCATATCTTTATTTGATTTATTTTTAAAATTTATTTATTTTAGAATCTTGCATTGAAACATTTTTCTGATGTTTTTAGTGTCCAATATTTCCACTGGAGTCTTCTACATTGTTTAGAATGGAGAAATGGTGTGTTTTAAAATTCCTTACTATGCGTTCATTTCCAGTGAGAATAATATCACTTGTGTCTTGGATTAAGGATTTTCCTCTGGAGTAATTTTCCATTTGTTTATGGTGGGTACCCCAGCATCTTGCTATACTGTGGTAAACTTTATGTTAAAATTTCGTTCTGAGGATTTGGAACCCACAGAGGTGGTGGAATGTGGTCTCTCAAATTATATATCATGCTGTAGGCTTCCAGTTTTTCATGGGGATTATTTTTCCCCTCAAAAGTCTCTGAGTAGCGAAGGTGATGGAATTCCAGGTGAGCTATTTCAAATCCTGAAAGATGATGCTGTGATAGTGCTACACTCAATATGCCAGCAAATTTGGAAAACTCAGCAGTGGCCACAGGACTGGAAGAGGTCAGTTTCATTCCAATCCCAAAGGAAGGTAATGCCAAAGCATGCTCAAACTACTGCACAATTGCACTCATCTCACACACTAGTAAAGTAATGTTCAAAATTCTCCAAGTCAGGCTTCAGCAGTACGTGAACTGTGAACTTCCAGATGTTCAAGCCAGTTTACGAAAAGACAGGGGAAACAGAGATCAAATTGCCAACATCTGCTGGATCATTGAAAAAACAAGAGAGTTCCAGAAAAACATCTATTTCTGCTTTATTGACTATGCCAAAGCCTTTGACTGTGTGGATCACAATAAACTGTGGAAAATTCTGAAAGAGATGGGAATACCAGACCACCTGACCTGTCTCTTGAGAAACCTGTATGCAGGTCAGGAAGCAACAGTCAGGACTAGACATGGAACAACAGACTGGTTCCAAATAGGAAAAGGAGTACGTCAAGGCTGTATATTGTCACTCTGCTTATTTAACTTCTATGCAGAGTACATCATGAGAAATGCTGGACTGGAAGAAACACAAGCTGGAATCAAGA
>SJYX01003298.1:346033-361235 GCA_006410675.1 Oreotragus oreotragus | reverse complement strand
CTTTAAAACTGTTTCCTATCAGTTCCAAAAATGGAATAAAGGAAAAATGCACATAAAGATCATATATATCATCATATAGGGTGTTATTGTGTTTATGTAAGAAATGAAGAGCATGATGTCTGTTGATTTATTACAAATGTTTATTATGATCAGAGAAGGAAATGGCAATCCACTCCAGTATTCCTACCTGGAGAATCCCATGGACAGAGGAGTCTGGTGGGCTACAGTCCATGGGGTTGCAAAGAGTCAGATACGACTGAGCGGCTAACACACACACACACACACACACACACACATTATGGCCCTTTAAGAAAGAAAATTATGATAGTTGATATCAACCTCTGTTTTGTGCTGTTTGTGAAATTACAACCTTGGTATGCTAATTAAGGTATGATGTAGGTTTTTTTAGAATATATATAGAAATTTTACATGGAAACAGGTAAACCAAGGATCATTTACATACTATTTTATGATGTTGCCATTCTTGTCCCCAACAAATTTCAATGAGCTTCTTTTAAATTTTTCCCATAACTACTACAACTTTCATTTGTATTCTTGCTTTTCCTGGACTTTCTAAATTATTTCCTGGGATATTTCAAACTGAATTCTAAATGCATAATATCAAAGGAAAGGAAATTCTGTTACTATTACTTACATTCCTGTTACCCAAAATCAGAGATATCCTAAAGAATTATTTCCAGGTATGAGCTACATGGTTAATGTTTCCTTGTAATTTTTCATGTTGCCTGTGTACTTCTTGTAGCCAGAGATAATAATTTCAAATTTTAGGTTGAAGAATAGAAAATAAAGATGATCATTAGCTATTGTGTTAAGTCCGTTTTCTTGAGAAGGCATTATGTTTTGTTTGGAGGACTATGTATAAAACACATCATGGCCAATTATAAATTGATTAATATCCTTTATAATTTAAAAAACTTTTTTACAGCAAATTATCGGAACTGTACTCAGTCTCAAGAGAAGGTGAATGAAGATATGATTGTGTGAGTACAAATGAAATGTTAATATCATATTCATTGCATGCTGCTTTGTACGTATAAAACTGAAATACCTATCTGATTATTAATATCACATATAAATAAGCAAAGTAAACATGTCTTCTTCTTTCATTAGATATATAAACCATAATTATATACTATTTTTTTGCCTACTTGAAAGGTGTATAGCTTCATATGCTTTCAGTTTTGACAAAATTGTCATAACAGAAATGTTGTATTGAGATTTGCATTTTTGTACCAGCTTTGTTTCCTGGAACTGAAGGTACATATCCTAGAGGTTAAATGACTAATTTTTCCTTTTTTTTCAAGTTATTTTTTTTTACAAAACTTACAGAAAAAGTGCCTCAGTAAACTTTAAAAGCCAAAAATATGTGTGCAACAAATAGTTAAGTAAAAAAAAAAAGTAAGGAATAGTAAAGTTTTATTCAGATGAACTTTGGAAACGAACTATCAGACTATTATCAATTCAGTTCAGTTCTGTTGCTCAGTCATGTCTAACTCTTTGCAAACCCATGAACCACAGCACACCAGGCCTCCCTGTCCATCACCACTCCTAGACTTTACTCAAGCTCATGTTCATTGAGTCGGTATTGCCATCCAGCCATCTCATCCTCTGTCATCCCCTTCTCCTCCTGCCCTCAAACTTTTCCAGGATCAGGGTTCTTTTCAAGTGAGTCAGTTCTTCGCATCAAGTGGACAAAGTACTGGAGTTTCAGCTTCAATATCAGTCCTTCCAATGAACACTCAGGACTGATCTCCTTTAGGATGGACAGATTTTGAGTGAACTCCAGGAGTTGGTGATGGACAGGGAGCCCTGGCATGCTGCAGTTCATGGGGTCACAAAGAGTCAGACGCAACTGAGCAACTTACCTGAACTGAACTGAATAGATAATCTTCCTTAAAATCGTCACTAACCAGGTACAGGAGATGAGGGTGGAGTCATTTGAGAATTCTGACTTTATGTAAAATGTCTCAGTGTCCACATCCCATCTTCAGTTCAGTTCAGTTCAGTCGTTCAGTTGTGTGTGACTCTTTGCGACCACATGGACTGGAGCACACCAGGTCTCCCTCTCCATCACCAACTCCTGGAGCTTACTCAAACTCATGTCCATTGAGTCAGTGATGCCATCCAACCATCTCATCCTCTGTCGTCCCCTTCTCCTCCTGCCTTCAATCTTTCCCAGCATGAGGATCTTTTCAAATGAGTCAGTTCTTCACATCAGGTGGCCAAAGTATTGGAGTTTCATTCCAATGAATATTCAGGACTGATTTCCTTTAGGATGGACTGGTTGGATCCCTTTGCAGTCCCAGGGACTCTCAAGAGTCTTCTCCAATACCACAGTTCAAAAGTGTCAATTCTTTGGCATTCCCACCTTGGGTGGGCCAAAAACCTGGTTCCCAAGCTCTGGGGGGCAAAATCACTAAGTAATTAGAATCTCCATCCTCTAAAACCCTGTTCTTTCTTCATGTCACCAGGCCAGATATAGTTTCAGTTCCAGTACTCACAGACTTTGCTTTCAGTTCCCTCTTCATTTCTGGAAATTTTGATTTTTCTTTCATTTGTTCTTCCTTTCTTTCTTTCGTGTACAGTTATAAATTTAGCTCATCATTGTTATTAACTTACAGTTCCTATTGATTTATAGTGTAGCTTGGTCTACTCTGCTTTTAAAACTCTAAATATCTGGAAGAATTGACTACATCTTGGGTGAAGCTTGGGAGTGGAGTTTTCCAATGTTCTTGGGAGTTAACCTGGTCAACTGAAATATTATTCTCTAGATTCAGTTCACAGGATCATTTATAGGTGATAAATAATCTTCTAATAAAACCAATTTTAGATGGTTTCCAAGAGGGTTCTGACTTTCACTGACATTCTCTAGAAGAGTGTTTCTGGGGATGTGTTTGCAGCATATTAATACTGATGCTTTTGAACTGTGGTGTTGGAGAAGACTCTTGAGAGTCCCTTAGACTGCAAGGAGATCCAACCAGTCCATTCTGAAGGAGATCAACCCTGGGATTTCTTTGGAAGGAATGATGCTGAAGCTGAAACTCCAGTACTTTGGCCACCTCATGCGAAGAGTTGACTCATTGGAAAAGACTCTGATGCTGGGAGGGATTGGGGGCAGGAGGAGAAGGGGATGGCAGAGGATGAGATGGTTGGATGGCATCACGGACTCAATGGATGTGAGTCTGAGTGAACTCCGGGAGATGGTGATGGACAGGGAGGCCTGGCGTGCTGCGATTCATGGGGTCGCAAAAAGTCGGACACGACTGAGCGACTGAACTGAACTGAACTGAAAAAATTTTCATGTTTACAAAAGTTTGGGAAATGATGGGTTAAACCAATTTAAACCAAGTTTCTATATTGTGGCATTTCTCAGAAAAGAAGAGGGAAGCAGCTGCCCTTAGCATCATTCCTGAATATAAAAGCAAGTAGGAAAAGGTCATGTCTAAACATGAGCAGTGGATTAGGATATGGGACGAGAGCCAGAAGGTCAGAGCATCTCTGAGTCCAACTCCAGAAAGAAGAGTTTGACTGTCTAGGCCGGCCTCATTGGTTTCATTTCAAGCATGCACCTGTTCATTTTGCAGGGACTCTGTTTAGTTTAGTTACGATGTAAGGAAAACACTCCTATGATCTACATGATAGTGACTTATTGACATAGTCAATCCACCTTTTAAGTTTTGAATTCATCTCAGGCCACATGTTCTATGAGAGGGTAAAATAAATGTTTTCTATTGTGATTGTTGTGACTCTCTTTTATAATTATAGCTAATGTATATTGAACACTGACTGCCTTCCAGAAGCAGTGCCTAGCATTCTATAGGGCATGTAAGCCTCACAACAGGACTGTGAAGCTGGTTCTGTAGATGGTTCCATTTTACAGATGAGAAAACTGAGACGCCACAGAAACCACATGCCATCTCCTTCTCTACTGATTCATTTCAACTGAATTTTCATTATATTAACCAAGTTTTGATAAGATCAATGCTAACTTTGAGGCTCTGAATTTAAGTCGTTTTTGGCATCTGCCTTAATTAGGAAGCAAGATGGAAGCTGTCATATGAGCAGGGTTAGTGAGTAGGATATCCACCCTTCTGAAGTTTAGACATCTTAGATCTAGACTTCTGGCTGCCACGTGAAAGTGGGCAAAACTTCACCTTCTTAGATCTGTTTTCCTCTGTTAAAAAGGATTTATTGGAACTCTGCTCAATGTTATGTGGCAACCTGGATGGGAGGGGAGTTTGGGGGAGAATGGATATATGTATATGGATGGCTGAATCCTCTCGCTGTTCACCTGAAACTATTACAACACTGTCAACGGGCTAAAGCCCAATATAAAGTAAAAAGGTTTTTTTAAAAAAGGATTTATAATACTGGGGACATCTACCTCTTAGGGTTGTCAGAGTTATTAACTAAAATACATACAGAAGTTCTTTGTAAAGTGCTGTGCAACATATAAGCCAGTATCATTGTTAATGAGGTATCTTTTTACTTCTGATGTGAATCCAGATGAAGGTCATGATCCTGGTAAAAGACTGGGCAACATAGTGAGTCTGGTTTAAAGACCTGCTGACTCTCAGATGCTCCAGGGGGTCAGTGATGGTAACAGAACTTTCCATCCCTGTTTTGGTCTGAAGACCAGAATTGGGAGTTTTCTAAATCCAGCTCTAGCCTGGATTTGCTGGTCATATTTTTAAAGTAAATACTAACATCTTCTACTTCAAAATGTTCTGATGAGAATGTGTGTGTCCTTTGTCAATGGAAAGGTTAATTTTCAAGGAATGTTACATATCTTTTTTAGTTTTTCTCCCCACCAAACAATCTCAAGATTCTTTACGATTAAAAACAGAAATTTTAAAGAAGTATGTTGTATTTAATTCTATTTATAAAAGCAGACCCAAACAAGTCCTAAATCTGCCCAACAACTCGGGTAATAAATACTTCTGTATTTGTTTTTGGAGTCCATCTGAGTGGTCAGACATGTTTGATTTAGGCTTAGTTCCCTTGGAACAAATGTGTTTCCTTTTCCTCTTATCACTATCATGTTTTTGCAAGAACACTGGCTCCCTCTCTGAAGGTCCCTCAGACCCTAGTATTAACTTGTCCACTTTGCTGGGAAGTATTATGTCCCATGTTAACAAAATATGTGGGAAAATCTGGAATTATAAGAAAAGACAAATACTGCCCTGAATAGTAGTTGTCTGTTCATTCATTCAACTCAGTGATCCAACCATTCAACAAATACATATTCAGTATTTAACGATGGGTCTACTGTGAAGGAGACAGGCAGGGTTTCTGTTTTTATTGACCTTTCATTCCAGTGGAAGAGTGAAACAGACAATCACTTGCATCATTTATTCTTTTATTAGGGAAATTTCTTAAGCCAATTGCAGTATCAGATACTTGTAACTCCTTGATAAGAAATGAAGAAAGTAACTGAGTATTTGCTGGTGGTCTTATTAAGGGAGTTAGTGTGCAAAACAAAGGATCCTTTACTATTTGGAGAGTTGTCTATTGCTCAAGGCTGAAAGAGTTGTAGCTATTTCATGGGGAGAAGAGTAAGTAAGTGAAATTGTGTTTGAGTTTAGGGAAGAGAATTGAAAGTGTCAAGTATCTTATTTTTCTGTTGAGTGTTGGATGAGAAATACTTTCAGAGAGGACTGAGCTTAGACCTTGGGAAGGAATATCACACATGATGAGAAATTTTGGACCTCATCCAAGGAGGGGTGGGCACAATACTGCAAAGATGCGTGACTGAAACAGAGCAAGACCCCTGTGGTCCTTGCCCCCCATATCCTCTACCTGCCTTTTGTCTGTTGAAAGACTTTAGCCAAAGAATAAGTTTAATCAGAGAAGTGAGAAAATGCAGAAACAAAAACAGCCAAGGAAAACCAAGCAATAATGATTAGTGATTAAGCACAATCAAGAATCTTTAGTTCCTTCTCAAGGGCTATAGATAATATTCTAGAGCTATCTTATAGAAACTCCCACCAGGTGGAGAATTTAATTACGTGATGACCACACTGTAGCTCAGTTCAGTTCAGTTCAGTCGCTCAGTCGTGTCTGACTCTTTGCGACCCCATGAATTGCAGCATGCCATAAGCTGCCACAATTCCAAGAACTGGCTTCAAGGAAATAAGAACAAACTGACCTTGGAACTGAAGACTGTACCTAAAACAATCAAGATGATGCTGATCAGAGCACTGATGACCAATTTCAGTAACCCTGAGGGCTGACCAACCTAGACAGCATATTAAAAAGCAGAGACATTACTTTGTCAACAAACATCCATCTAGTCAAGGCTATGGTTTTTCCAGTGGTCATGTATGGATGTGAGAGTTGGACTATAAAGAAAGCTGAGCACTGAAGAATTGATGCCTTTAAACTGTGGTGTTGGAGAAGACACTTGAGAGTCCCTTGGACTGCAAGGAGATCAAACCGGTCCATCCTAAAGGAAATCAGTCCTGAATATTCACTGGAAGGACTGATGTTGAAGCTGAAACTCCAATACTTTGGCCACCTGATGTGAAGAACTGACTCATTTGAAAAGACCCTGATGCTGGGAAAGATTGAGGGCAGGAGGAGAAGGGGATGACAGAGGATGAGATGGCTGGGTGGCATCACTGACACAATGGACATGGGTTTGGGTGGACTCCAGGAGTTGGTGATGGACAGGGAGGCCTGGGGTGCTGTGATTCATGGGGTCACAAAGAGTCGGACACGACTGAACGACTGAACTGAACTGAAGGACTGACTGTATTGTTTCTGCACGTAGTCCTCTCCCTCTGCCTTTAAAAGCTCTTGCCCACTGGGTTGGGTTGAAGAGGAGTCAGCCTTTGGAAAGGCATTGCCCTTCTCCCCCTCACCCCCAGTTTCTGGCTTCCAAAATAAAACAAGCTTTCCTTTCCACCCGCCTGGCCTCTTTATCGGCATTTGAGCAGTGAGCAGCTAAACCCCACTTTTGGTTACATGATGGGATTTGAAGATAAGGTGTTGCTAAGGGTAAGGACTGGGCTCCCAAGTGCTGGGTCTTTGACTCTCTTAGGCTACTCTTCTCAGTTTCCACTGTTCCACCACTAGACCATGTTGAAGGATGTATCTTAAGCTTCATCTAATTGCAACACTCATTTCCTTTAACATTCACCACAACAGCATCTTGCATTTTTTTCTCTCTTCGAAGTATTTAAGTTTTTTCACAACATTTTCCATTTTTATCTATGATGATCTATCGTTTCCTGTCATAGCCGGAACTATGATACCAGGATTGAGCAACTCTCCAGTCTTTTTTTCTTGGGTAAATTCTGAAACAGAAGAACCCAAACCTGTCTGTTATTTCTGCAACATTTTCTCACTTTCTCCAAATGTCACTTCCTAATTTTGTAGGGGGAAAATATAATCCATTTACTCTTAAAATGAAAGAATTTATCTAAAATCTTCTTGGCATTGCACAAATTCCTCTTGGTCTTTATGGGGTCATAAACCATTCACAAATCACATGACACTTCCAGCTTTGATGTCTGACTAATTGGTTTGGTATTCATTCTTTAATTGTTAATTTGGGGGGAGGGTACAGTTCTCTTTATTCTATAATTCTGCTGATTCTGGTAACATTGATTTCCTGTTTAAAGTAGAAAAGAAAATGAAAGAGTAATGCAGTTAGATTTTATTTTTAAAAGCCTGGAAAGTATAATAATAAATCATCTGAATAGTGGGGAATCAAGCCAAAGAAACATGTTTACTGAAGCTATGGACGAGCCTGTAACAGAAGCACCACTGCCCACGTCAAAAGAAGAAAATCCTGCACCCGACACTTCCTTTTCCGAAAGCAACACACAAGATCAGTGCTTTGGAAAGTATGCATTTGGACAGTACAGCTATTGTCACATCCCCGCTGCTAATGTGATGACTAAGATGGGGAACTCATCACATGTCACTTAAATCATTGAGCAGCCCAACTTCCTCAGAGAGCTTGGGAAAGGTTTTTCATTTCTGAAATGAAAAACAACTGAAAATCGGCCCTGCCTGGATTTGAAGTCCAACTCATTGCATCCTCACTGACCCCCTAGTGTCTCTAAATTATTAATATCTTGCGTGCATGAGTGTTTAGTCACTTCAGTTGTGTCTGACTCTTTGCAATCCCGTGAACCATAGCCCGCCAGGCTCCTCTGTCCATGAGGTTCTCCAGATAAGAACACTGGAGTGGGTTGCCCTGCCCTCCTCCAGGGGATCTTTCCTCCTCCAGGGATTGAACCCAGATCTCCTGTGTCTCCTGCACTGCAGGTAGATTCTTCCCCACTGAGCCACCTGGGAAGCCCCTAGATTATTTTAGGGTTTTGAAATATGTAGAGAAGGATTTTGAGAAGACTTTTGATAACCAGCCATTCAAATTGAGAGTAACTAAGTGAAGCAGCGTTCTCATTCTACTTTAGCATTTTCAGTGCAGTGTATCCTGGCAATGGAAGTTAATAAGTCATTAAATTAATAAATGCATTAATAAAGTTATTATATTTCTGTAAGTTTCTAATAGGAAGCTGTTTTAGGAAAACAATATAAAAATAAACCTTATGTTGCATTTTATTTCTTTCAGTTAGTTATGTGCTTCATTTTAAATTCAGACTTTTACTAAAATAAATATATTGTGTCCCGCTTTCCTTGTGCATCATTCTTTATGGGTGTTAACATTCAGAGGAAACAAATTCTAATTTGCATTGGATAGCTAACTCTATAGAAAGTGAAGGACAGAGAAGCCTGGAGTGCTACAGTCCTTGAGGACTAGTGACTGAACACCAACTAACTTGAAACTGTAGATATGAATACACCTGTGCTTTCCTAGGAAAACCATTGTATTTGGGTGTGTTGTAGTTGTAGAAAAGTAAAAACAAAATTTATGTATGCTGAGATTCTTCCATCAGAGTCATTGAACACAACATTGGAAACTACAAAGTACTGTGGTTACTTTCTTCTGCATGAACTTAAAATTTCAGGGTTCCTTTTTTCTGTCATTCTAGGAATTAGCATTGTAAAACAACAGCTTTTAAAGCCATGTTGATGGCTAAACAAAGGTTATCCTGAATTCTGAGATCTTTTAAATTTTCAGAGTGCCTGGCCATCATGTAATTCTCATGGGAAAACAGGGCTGTGAACTGCTGGGGCCATTAACTATCTTGACCTAGAAAGCAGGCCCAGGTCTTCTTGTGAATCCAGAGGCCAGGGAGGTTGAAGAAATAAAAAGTCCGTTTTAAACACCTGCACATCTTCAGAAGCTGTGAAACGCTACGACTTCCCATCCTGATTTCTAGGAAATGTTTTTTGTCTCATCAAAACAAGACTTTGTGATTTCAGCCCATCTCTTTTCTACTTTCTCTTTTGCCAACTGCCTTCTTCCCTGAAAAGGCGCCATGAGGTCCTAATGCTGCACAGCTCTGCTCACAAGGTCTTCAAATGACCTGAACTTTGTTGAGTGGACGTTAAATGTTATCATCACACACAAAAAAAATGGTACTCATGAGAAACGATGGTGGTGTTAACTAAGCTTACTGTGGTTAACACTTTGCAATATACACATACGTCACATATCAATAATCTCTCAATAAAGCTGGAAAAAATGAATGCCTTCTGCACCATTTCCCTTTACCCCATCATATGGTTATAATGTTTCTTAGATATCTGATACTTACACATGCAGCCCCAATGAGAGGATTTGGGACTTTAGGCTTTCCTCCTGTGTCCTCAAAGGGTACCAAGTTGAAGGAGCTATGCCCCAGGGTGATTTTTAGTTCATCTTACTGAACCTTGGCCCAAAGTATTTAATAACAATTGAAATGCAAAGTACACATGGCTTCGATGTGGGCAAATCTATTGGGTCATTTATTTTCCAGGATCAGTGTCTGTTACACAGTTAGGGGAGAGAAAGAGGAAGGGAGGAAAAAGAGAATGTCAAAGACTGGCTGTTCTTGACAGCACATTTCTAATCATTTGTTTCCAGGGTTGTATGATTTCTTAATTCTGTTCACATGCGCGCTTGGAGAAACCATGGGAAATAAAATGAAAATGTTTATATTAGGAAACTAGGTACCTAGGTATTTCTCCTTGATACTATACTTTTGTTTTAGGAAGAGGATGATGATGTGTGTGTGAGAGAGAAAGATACAGGCAGACAGACAGACTGAGAGGGTCAGAGAAGGGAGAGAGAGTGAGAAAGAAGACAGAAGGTGGTCTCTTCATAGAAGAAGACAGAGAAAGAGAGAAAATACATATATATATACTTGTTTCATTTCATGGGGAAAAAATACTGCTTTCAAAGTTGCAGCAAAAACTATGACTGATTAATAGACATATTTTAAAAGTTGTAAGACAAACAAGGTGATAGTTCAGACACTGGATATATGCTCATGTTCTCGGCAGGAGGGGGCTGGAAGTCACTCAGGATGGTGGGTAGATGAATGGAACTAGCAATTGCCAGGAGCCCTTTCTTATTTAGTGGGATGCAAGAAGACAGTTACGATAGTCCATGGAACTGATGGGGAGCATAACTATTCTGTGGATATTCTCTTCTTCTGGTGATGACGATGAATAATTATTGAGCACCTCATATATACCCATAGTAAGCACTTGATGGGGCTTTCCACGTGGCACTAGTGGTAAAGAACCTGCCTGCCAATGTAGGAGACATAAGAGATGTGGGTTTGATCCCTGGGTTGGGAAGATACCCTGGTGGAGGGCATGGCAACGCACTCCAGTTTTCTTGCCCGGAGAATCCCGTGGACAGAGGATCCTGGTGGGCTATGGTCCATAAAGTTGCAGAGTCAGATACGACTAAGTGACTTAACACGCATGCTCACAACACTTGATATCAATTGACTCATTTAACCCTCATAGCATCCCTCACAGTTTTCTTCTGATTCTGCCCTAATTCTTGTACTGGAATCTTTGATTTAAAGATGAAGAAGCAGAAACCCAACAATAGTCAGATAGTGGAGTTGAATTGGGATTCAAACCCAAGCAATCAAGCTCCCAGGCTGAGCTCCTGTCATAGGCAACTTGTGCTTGCCTGGAGCACTCATTTCTAATCTCTTTTATTGTCCTTGGCAATAGGTTTTTATTTACATCATTACAATGACCTGTGTCTTAGAAGAAGTCATATTGGGAGGACGCTGGGTAACTTGTCAAGACATCACGGCTGTTTAAAGATAGAAGCAGCCCATGTCTTTAGTGAGTAACAAATGGAAAATGGTATTTGCTATTTTAGGTCACTTCTCTAAGTCGGCGGGGAAGGCAATGGAACCCCACCCCAGCACTCGCCTGGAAAATCCAATGGATGGAGTAGCCTGGTGGGCTGCAGTCCATGGGGTCGCTAACAGTCAGACAGACTGAGCGACTTCACTTTCACTTTTCTCTTTCATGCATTGGAGAAGGAAATGGCAACCCATTCCAGTATTCTTGCCTAGAGAATCCCAGGGATGGGGGAGCCTGGTGGGCTGCCGTCTACGGGGTCACACAGAGTTGGACACGACTGAAGTAACTTAGCAGCAGTAGCAGCAGTCTCTAAGTCGGAAGAGAGGAGTAGAAAAAACTGTTATCGTGGGAGGTGTCTGAGATGGAAAGACTGTTTGAAAGTAAAGGAGGACTGTGTAGTATTAAATGATGTTCCAGAGTCTACTCTGGAGAAGGGGATGACAGAGGATGAGATGGTTGGATGGCATCACTGACTCAACGGACATGAGTTTGAGTAAGCTCTGGGAGATGGTGAAGGACAGGAAAGCCTGGTGTGCTGCAGTCCACGGGGTTGCAAAGAGTCAGACATGATTGAGCCACTGAACAACAGTCTACATCTGGCAAATTGGGTCTATAGGGTCAAGTGTGGGAACTCTCAAGGTCCCCCTATGCCTTCCTCCAGGCAGCCTTTCTGAAAAGTTCTGCGTTTAATTCTCTAGCTGGATCTTTCCCCATTTAATATCAAGCCGAGGAATTGGAGAGAAACGAGAAGGGACTTCTGAAAACTTGCTGTGCCTGAGTCATCCTTCTGACGTCTGATTTAGTTTCACTTTTCTTGCAAACCCTGAATAGAAGTTCTCTTGAGATCTGAGACCCAGAAGTCTTCTCTGACATTGTCCCTGCAGTTTTGTTCACATCTTTATAGATCAGTGAGGAGTTTACTGAGGGCAGAACACTGTTCTGTGGAGTGTATGAGATGTGTCCATCGCAACAGCAGCCACTGGGGAAGATAGGTTAGTGGTTAAAAGGCAGGTCCTTGGGCCCTTGCCCCCCTCACTGAATCAGCACTGAGGGGGAAGATGCAGGGAGGCTGTCTGCTCTAAATGATGCATCTCAGAGGATTTTTGTACAAGGTAGCTTGCAGATCATCGCTTGATGGGCTTGCTGGTTCATAGAAAAACACTTCTTCGCTAACAATCATTATCTTTTTCTTTAATTGGTGGATAATTGCTTTACAATGCTGCATTGGTCTCTGCCGCACAATGGGAATCAGCCACAACTATATATATATATCCACTCCCTCCAGAGTCTTCCCTGCTTCCCATCAAGCCCTCTAGGTTGTCATAGAGCACCAGGGTGGGCTTCCCTGTGTGACACAGCACCTTCCCAGAGGCTATCTATTTCACACACTGTAACAGACATATGGAGAAGGCAATGGCACCCCACTCTGGTACTCTTGCCTGGAAAATCCCATGAACGGAGGAGCCTGGTAGGCTGCAGTCCATGGGGTTATGAAGAGTCAGACACGACTAAGGGACTTTCACTTTTCACTTTCATGCATTGGAGAAGGAAATGGCAACCCACTCCAGTGTTCTTGCCTGGAGAATCCCAGGAACGGAGGAGCCTGGTGGGCTGCCATCTATGGGATCACATAGAGTTAAACACGACTAAAGCGACTTAGCAGCAGCAGCAGCAGCAATGGACATATGCCAAAGCTATTTTCTCAAATTTTCCTAACCTCTATAAATCTGTTCTCTACATCTGCATCTCCATTCCTTTCCTGTAAATAGGTTCATCAGTACTATTTTTCTAGATTCCATATGCATGCATTAATACATGATATTCATTTTTCTCTGAGTTCCATCACTCTGTATAACAAGTTCTAGGTTCATCCACCTCACTTCAGCTGACTCAAATTCATTCTTTTTTTATGGCTGAAGTGAAGTGAAGTGAAGTCGCTCAGTCGTGTCCAACTCTTTGCGACCCCATGGACTGTAGCCCACCAGGCTCCTCTGTCCATGGGATTTTCCAGGCAATAGTCCTGGAGTGGATTGCCATTTCCTTCTCCAGGGGATCTTTCTGACCCAGGGATCGAACCTGGGTCTCCCACATTGTAGACAGACACTTTACCATCTGAGCCGAGTACTGGAATATTACTCAGCTAATAATTATTAAATGAGTTTCTGTTTCAGGACTGCTATAAATGTTCAAGACCAGGGCTGTGTGGATTGATGAATGACTAACTTACTCCCACCATGAGTGGGGTCCAAGTTCATCAAATAAAATTCATGTAGGCCTGAAATGAAGAGGTGAATGAGACTCAAAAACAAGGCAGATTCTCTCATCAGCCTTTTCTAACTGAATCCTACCATCATTGGAGAACGGAGTTTTGAACAAGTGTTTCCCTATTCAAATAAGTCATTCTTTCCCCTTTTCACAGAATTTGACTCATGGAAACTTACTTAAAATCTTTTGAAACATTCTCTAATACAAATCTGGGGTTTCCAAGCTTTTAAAGAAATCACAGTGCTTACAAAACCTTAAATATTTGTAAATCTTTGCAGACCATATGGGTGACTTTTGATAGCACACCCTAAAATACCACTGACATTGTGGGAAATTTCTACCAAGATTAATAGTTCTCTCCAACAGCTATGGACTTATTAAAAGCATAAATAAGTGTTGCTTATTTATTTAGAATAAAAAAATACAATCTCTCTAAATGTCTCGTAATTTGATGGGAAGAACATGTATTCTGAGAATTAAAAAAAGAAACAAAAAACTAAAAGCTTATGTTAAGGGCTTCCCTGGTGCCCAGTGGTTAAGACTACTTCCACTGCAGTGATGCAGGTTGGTTCAATCCCTGGTCGGGATACTAAAATCATGAATGCTGTGAGGTGTAGCATCAATGGTTGAGTTATTTCACATGTGCAGAGCAAGAGATTTTCATTGTCACTTCAGGGTAAATTAAGACTAGTAATAGCAGTACTGTTTGGATTTCCCAATAGGGCTCATGAATCTTTCTTTGAATTAGTGATTATTCCTACAATATCCAATGGCCAGCAGTTTCAGACACAGTCACATGTATGATGGCTGAATTGGAGATGGGGTGTAGAGAAATCAGTATTGCTCACAGCAAGGATTACCAAATACTGCTGGAAACAAACTTACAGGAAAAATACATTCATTGTTTATCCCAATTCAAACTGAACTAGCCATACTTTTTAGTTTTGTTTGTTTATTTGCTCAATCTGTTTTAACTCTAATCACTGGAAAGAAAAAAAAAAAGAAGCATTTTTAAGAAAACCAAGACATTGAGAACTTTCATTTCTCATTATTACTGCCAGAGTCACTTTCACTGTCTCATGAAGTACCCTAGGTAACCACCCTTGCCCATCAGAGGCTGCTTCCCACCTTCACACCCCACCCCTGCCAGCTGATGCAGGGAGTGTGGGATTTTTTAGGCTTTCCAGCTTGTCAGTGAATAGGGATTAGTCTTTTGGGGAGGATTCAAGGTTGCGGCACTTGCAGGGGAGCCTGTATCTCCAGGGTCAAGTCAGCTCAGGGTTCCCTCCTCTTGAAACCTTAAGAGCCTCTCCACACAGAGGCTCACAGGCTGACCCAAGGTGTATGTGTACTCACACACACCTGAAGATGCATGCACATGAGATTAGGTTCAGTTCAGTTCAGTTCAGTCACTCAGTCATGTCCGACTCTTTGCGACCCCATGAATCGCAGCACACCAGGCCTCCCTGTCCATCACCAACTCCCGGAGTTCACTCAGACTCAACGTCCATTGAGTCGGTGATGCTATCCAGCCATCTCATCCTCTGTTGTCCCCTTCTCCTCCTGCCCCCAATCCCTCCCAGCATCAGAGTCTTTTCCAACGAGTCAGCTCTACTCATGAGGTGGTCAAAGTACTGGAGTTTCAGCTTTAGCATCATTCCTTCCAAAGAAATCCCAGGGCTGA
>SJYX01003298.1:330622-344024 GCA_006410675.1 Oreotragus oreotragus | reverse complement strand
AAAAATAAAGTTTGACACTGTTTCCACTGTTTCCCCATCTATTTCCCACGAAGTGATGGGACCAGATGCCATGATCTTTGTTTTCTGAATGTTGAGCTTTAAGCCAACTTTTTTGCTCTCCTCTTTCACTTTCATCAAGAGGCTTTTTAGTTCCTCTTCACTTTCTGCCATTAGAGTGGTGTCATCTGCATATCTGAGGTTATTGATATTTCTCCCGGCAATCTTGATTCCAGCTTGTGTTTCTTCCAGTCCAGTGTTTCTCATGATGTACTCTGCATAGAAGTTAAATAAGCAGGGTGACAATATACAGCCTTGATGTACTCCTTTTCCTATTTGGAACCAATCTGTTGTTCCATGTCCAGTAGACTCCAGGAATTAGTGATGGACAGGGAGGCCTGGTGTGCTGCGGTTCATGGGGTTGCAAAGAGTTGGACACGACTGAGTGACTAAACTGAACTGATAGTTTATTACAAGATGTTGAATATAGTTCTCTGTGCTATATAATGAATCTTTGTAGCTTATCTATTTTATATCTAATAGGGCATATCTGTTGATCCCTTACTCCCAATTTATTCTACCCCTCCACTTTGGTAACCATAAGTTTGCTTTCTATGTGGGTGAATCTGTTTCTGTTTTGTAAATAAGCCATTTGTACTAGTTTTCAGATTCCACAAATAAATGATCTCATATAAGATTTGTCTTTCTTTGTCTTAATTATTTCTCCTAGTATGATAACTTAGGTCCATCCATGTTGCTGCAACTGGCATTGTTTCATTCTGTTTTGAAGCTGAGTAATATTCCATTGTGTATATATATACATATACACACAATATTCCATTGTGTGTGTATATATGTATGTATATATACACACACATCTTTTTTATATGTTCATCTGTTGAAGGACATTTAGATTGTTTCCATGTCTTGGCTACTGTGAATAGTGCCGCTACACTACTTTTTGTGAAAGTTGCTCAGTTGTGTCTGACTCTTTGTGACCCCATGGAATATACAATCAATAAAATTCTCCAGCCCAGAATACTGGAGTCAGCAGCCTTTCCCTTCTCCAGGGGATCTTCCCAACCCAGGGATTGAACACAGGTCTCCCATGTTGCAGGTGGACTCTTTACCAGCTGAGCCACAAGGGCAGCCCTGGAATACTGGAGTGGGTAGTTTATCCCTTCGCCAGTGGATCTTCCTGACCCAGGAATCGAACCAGTGTCTCCTGCATTGCAGGCGGATTCTTTACCAACTAAGCTAACAAGGAAGCACTTTTCATATATTACCTCATTTAATCCTGCATTAGTCTTATGAGGACAATAGTATTTTCTCTATGTATTTCAAATCAGACAGTCAAGACTTAGAATGATTAAGTAATCTGTCCATAGTCCATAAAAATTCACATGGAACACCTCTTCCAAAGTCCAAGCTCTTACCATCTCTTTGTATACCATCACTTTCTTCCACTCTTCCGACATGCCCTCTCTATTCTATATCTCAGGTAAATCAGAAAGGGATCATAAGAACTTAATACAAAATGGAGAGATGCCCTGGGTTTTGGGTCAGGCTGTCTCGGTGAACTTTCCTATTTGGGGCAAGTTTTGAATCTCTCTGAGACTCAGTTTTCCTATACTTTAAAACTGGAATACAAACACTGCCTGCATAAGTTTACTGGGATGATGAAATGGAAAGCCAAAAGGGAGAACAGAAAAATCATAGGAGAACATGAAAGGGAGGGAAGAAGGTTAATTGTGCCAGGGATCTGGGACGAGAGTCTGTTAAATCCAAGCCTGACTTTTCAATGTGAGGTTTTTGAAAGCTTTGTATAAGGAGCAGTGATGGCTTTGAGGGGACAAGCATGACCCTCAGATTCATATGTAGAATCTGTGTGTATAGCAGCCTCTATCGCTTTTAATTCACCACGGGAAGAGGAAAGTTAAGGCTCAGAATTCCTGAGAATTCCTTAAAAATCTCTCATTCATGACTAAGAAATATTTATGTTCTTTGTAGAATATACAGTTGCTTTTCTGGACTTCCCTTGAGGGAAAAAGCATCCCCCATCTATTACTTTTATTTATTTTCTGAAAAACAAAGCAAAACAAAAAAATCTGAGCCAATACTTACAGCAAATATTTCTGGACTTGAACAAAGTGTTACTACATTTCTCTGACTAATCTAGGCTGGGCTGTGCCAACTCTCTGGGCCTTTCTAGCTCCTCCGAACAAGAAACAGATTAACTTAAGGAATTCCATGGACCTGCGTGGAGCATCTGGTTCACGCCTTGCCCTGTGCTGGGCACCCGTCCATGGATAACCAAGGCCTCCCCATCAAAAGTGGGGATGGAGGGGTGAGTGTGGGGACAGGAGTCACTTAACCTGATACACATGGGTGGTGTTGCATCAGGTGGTCCACATGCCGTGAAGAAATAATGCCAGGCAGCAGAAGAGAGCCTGAAGGGGACAGCCAGGAAGAAGGACCCAGCATATCACAGAAGGCTTCTCTGAGGAGGTGGCATTTGGGCTCCTATTTGCGTATGGTTACGGAACCTGGCACGAAGCATGTTACAGGCGGCTCTTTTGGAAGCTGCCTTCACAGAATGCTAGGGAAGGAAGTCAAGGCAGCAAGGAATTTGGATTTTGTTAGGAAACATGAAGCTGTAAGAAGATGCCTTTACTGCGATCATGTCTTCAACTTACATACACTTTCTATATCCTCCACATTGTGTGTGTGTGTGTGTGTGCGCTGTATTCTTTTATGAATAATCATTCAGATATGGCCACAAGATGAGATCAAGGAGAGGCTCAGGGCAAAAAATGAAACAAAGTTGATTATATTATGGCGACTTGAGGCAGGACCTTATGGGAAAGAGCCCAGAGTGGAGGCAGAAGTTGGCGGTGGAGGGGCAACCCTGAGGCCTTGGTCTTTGCTGAGGTTTTCCCAGGAAAGGCAAGGCTTCCCTGGTGGCTCAGATGGTAAAGAATCTGCCTACAATGCAGGAAACGCTGGTTAGACCCTTGGGTCGGGAACATCCTGTGGAGCAGGGAGTGGCAACCCACTTCATTATTCTTGCCTGGAAAATTCCATGAGCAGAGGGGCCTGGTGGGCCATAGTGCGTGGGGTTGCACAGAGTCAGACATGAGTGAGCGACTAACGCACACCCACACAGGAAAGGCGAAGCAGGGTGGACGCACAGCTTAGGACCGGCTAGTCGGAACGAGTCCCATGGGCTTTGGGCTCTGGAGTTGGTCCTAGCGCTGAAGGGAAAGTGGCATCTATCCCTGGGGTGTAGGGGCCAGGGAGAGGAGTTGTGGTTTTGGATTGGTTAGTTCATCTGTCAAAGACACACTCCTGACGAGGCCTTTGGCTATCTCTAAGGAAGGCAACAGAAAGCTTTGTTTTAGAATGTCAAGACATCATTATGTAACTGGGAAGGGGTGATTTTTTTTTCTTTCTTTTTTTTTTTGGTTAATTTTAAATTTACACCGGATCTGCTTCTGTAACTTAAACTTTTTTTGTTATTATAAACGTCCATAATGGCCTGCCTCAGGGAGATAACCGGATCAGCCCCCCTGTGAAGGACTGCAAGGAAGTGAAACTAACACATCCCTCTGGGACGCTTGCCATTCTAGGGGACATTTGCAGGGGTTGAATAGTCTTTTTACTTTGTTTCCTCACCTCCCTCGGCCCCCTCAACCTTCATCTCTGGTCCATAAAAGGGCCAGGCATCCAGGCCCTGACAAGATGGCTATTTTGAAGCACTAGCCTGCCGTCTCCTTGGTCAGCTGGCTCCCTGATTCAAGCTCTTCCTTGTCTCAGCCCCTTGTCTCTTGCAATCACTGGCCTGTCGTGTGCAGTGGGCAGAGGGAGCTTGGACTCAGTAACAGCAACATACAGAAAAAATTGGAAAAAAAAAACCACCCTACAGTTCAGTATATCTCCACATTCTTTTAAAAATATTTATGTATTTATTGGGGTATAGTTGCTTTACCATGTTGGGCTAGTTTCTGCTGTACAGCGGAGTGAATTGGCCTTCTCTCCTGGTTCACCCATCCCACCCCTCTAGGTTATCCCAAGCACCAAGCTCAGCTCCTCATGCTGTACAGAGGTTCCCACTACCTATCTGTTTTACACATGGTCGTGTATATATGTCCACCCCCAAATCCCAATTCATCCCCTCTGCCTTCCTCCTCCACGTCTATACACATGCTCTATGTCTATGTCTCTGTTGTCAGCCTGCAAATCGGTCCATCTGTACCATTTTTCTAGATTCCACATTTATGTCGTTGATATGTGGCAGCCACGTGTTCCAGGAAACAAACTCACTCAGAAGGACAATGCCGACAGTGGAGTGCAATTTATTACACCGGCGGGCCCAAGGCGGAGTCTCTTCTTAGCCAAGGACGCTGGCCGACTTCTGTGACAACCTTATATACCTTAAGTGTACTGTTCAAGCCCACCTCCCCAAGTTCCTTAAACCTAGTCTGGAAAGTGTTAAAGGGAGATATAATCGGGTCACCACCATGACTCATAATCACAGGGTCAGCTGGTTATACATAGTAACCTACACTGATGGGTGCCATACAGATTACAAAGGTGACTGACTACATAGGGGATTATTACGTTCTTTTTGGCAATGGGAAATCTTGGTACGGAAATGGGTGTCTCTCAGTCCGGGAGGCCTGTTCAGCCATAGGTATGTTATCCCCCATGGTTACCAGGCACACAGTCCAAAGCTCACTGAAAGTGCAAGATGGAGTTTCCTTCTTTTTCAAGATGGAGTCAGCTCGGCCTGTTCCTTTCCTCCCTCAGATATGCAAAGATCCACATTCTTACCTACACATCAGGAATAGGGAACAGACACAAGTGCCCCAGGGTTTCCCCCACTGTAAGTCCCTTTAACTAGTGTTGGGGGGAAAACAGATACCCTAGCACTCCTGCACTGATGCCAGCCCCGTCAGATCAACCCATGGGTGGCATCAAAGGGGGGGCGGACCCTGCTGGCTCCACGGTCCAGTGCTCCAGGCTCACTCGGGTGCTCCTGAAAATCCCTGTTTTGTAACACTGACAAGAAAGTTAAAACGGACTTTGCAAATCAAAACAGAGTGGGTGTCAAAGTTTCCGAGTGAAACCTCATCAGACGGGCAATTTCCATGGGACCTTAGGAAACAAGCAGTACACCTGTGTGGGCACAGATGTTGAATGTGAGAGAACTGGGCACAGCGTTGGCTCAGCGGCAAAGAATCTGCCTGTAATGCAGGAGCTGCAGCAGATGCGGGTTCAGTCCCTGCGTCGGGAAGATCCCCTGGAGGAGGGCGTGGCAACCCACTCCAGTATTCTTGCCTGGAGAATCCCATGGACAGAGAAGCCTGGCGGGCTACAGTCCTTAGGGTCACAGAGAGTCAGACACGACTGAAACGACTCAGCACACGCGCAGGCGTGTGGAAAGAGCATTTAGCTCGCCCAGTGGACCAGTGGGAACAAAGCAGAGCCCCGATGAGCAAAGACTTCAGAGGAGGAGCAGTGCGAAATGGAATTGAGGATGTGAGTTAGAGTCTGGGAAGAGTTAGTAATAGGATTGAAGTGAAGTGAAGTCGCTCAGTCGTGTCCGACTCTTTGCGGCCCCATAGACTGTAGCCTACAAGGCTCCTCTGTCCATGGGATTTTCCAGGCAATAGTACTGGAGAGGATTGCCATTTCCTTCTCCAGGGGATCTTCCCAACCCAGGGCTCGAACCCAAGTCTCCTGCACTGTAGACAGACGCTTTACCACCTGAGCCACCAGGGAAAACTAAAAAACGGCTTTTCAGATGGCTACTGAGGATCAGTTTGTCCTTCTGCCTGATCCACTGTGTGTACACAGTGGTCTGGCCTGTGACATGTGGCAGGAATGAATACTTTCCCTGGTATTTGCAGTACCTGCTGCAGTAGCCTTAATTTCAAGGTGTGTTCTGGGCCTGCCCCTTCTGGGGCAGTAACCTGGGGGCAGAAGGGCTTCTGTTAGAGAGGGGCTAACCCCGAGTACATCACTGTTTGCCGAAGTCTGTACAGAATACCTGAAGATGAACAGTTCATTTTAGACAGATGGGTGCTAAGTTGATTCACTTATGTTCAACTCTTTTCAACACTATGTACTATATAGCTCGCCAGGCTCCTCTGTCCATGGAATTCTTCAGGCAAGAATACTGGAGTGGGTAGCCATTCCCTTCTTCAGAGGATCTTTCCAACCCAGGGATCAAACCCAGGTCTCCCGCACTGCAGGCAGATGCTTTGCTGTCTGAGCCCCCAGGGAAGCCCTAGAGTGTAGAGTGACCACTGACATGAGGAGTGGGAGAGGATGGAGTTAATTCAAATTAATTGAGACCAACAAGATTATTGATGAGAATCCAAGCAGTACTTTAGTGTGATTTGTCAAGACCAGGCTGATGAGGCTATCATTTTCCTAGCCTCAATGACCTTAAGTTGAGTTTTTCTTCTAAACTGAATTTATTTTATATTTTTTCGTTCAGTTCAGTTCAGTTCAGTTCAGTCGCTCAGTCGTGTCCAACTCTTTGCGACCCCATGAATCGCAGCACGCCAGGCCTCCCTATCCATCACCATCTCCCGGAGTTCACTCAGACTCACGTCCATCTAGNGGGATGTTGGATGTTTTTTCGTTACATTATTTAATTCATTCCACTTTTTTCTCCCTTTAGAGAGTGATCTGGTGAAAGAAAAACACTCTGAATTCCAAGATCGTGCTGTCTAAAGGTAAGGAGATTAGAAGTTGTTTTTTGGTGAACTTGATGGTTCAGCCGTCTGACATTGGAGATGGAGACGTATTTCTAATGGGTGCTGTGGTGTAAGCAAATAGTACCTTCTGTAAGTTGATACTGCTGAGTCCTTCCTTGTATTAGTTAGTGCATCGGGGGGAAGTGTAAAATTTGAAGTATTTCTTGCTTCTTTTTAGGTCTACTTTAGAATATAGACAAAACCTGCGTCTATGTTGCTTCTTGGTTACAAAGCCTCACTAGTGAGGCACTGGGAGCTGTTGGGAGAAGCTCCTGGTCTGAGCTCTAGAGGTCCAAGTCTCTGCTGAGCTTTGGGCTTTTGCTTGAAGCCTCTTGATATCATAGGGGGTCTTGTTCTGTCAGCTGTGCTTTTGTGATGTACTTGGGCTTCTTGGACACTTCCTTTCTTTTGGATTTAGATTATTGCTCTTAATAAGAAAGATTCTCTTTATGTCACTCCACGTTTTGTTATATGTCAACCTGCAAGGGAGTAATTGTGTTTGTTGTATTTTTGTATTATCTCTGGCATAACATTTAAAGATATTTAATTAAAAATGTTATGTCACAAAATTATAAATACGTTTGGGAAAGGACCCTTCAAAAACTATCTCCTGGCTATTTAGAAATGGCAGCTATTATTATTTTGCTACCAATTCATAGGCTTTTTTTCATATGGCACGTACTGTTTGAAATCCTGAGTTATATTTAAGAAAGAAACATTAAAAGTGAGTAAATGAAATATACACATCTCTTCTTCCCTCTTTTGCCCCATGACAACTAATTCCCTTTCAAGGAGACATCTGATATCATCTCTGGTTTTCTAATTTACTGGACCTTTCAGATTATTTTTATTGTTTATAATTTTTCTCTATTAAGCAATATTTGATGAATACTTTAATGAATGCCCTTACACACATGCTGCTTCTCATAGGTGTCTTTGCTTTGAAAGTAAAGGCCATCACTCAGTACCTACAGCAAAAACTGACTCTTTTTCTTGCTATACAAGGGAAAAGAGTAACAGTGGGATATAGTTGTATCAAAATAATGCAGAAGCTGATCTTATACAGGGTTTGGGAAACATTGAGACCAGGGACTGACAGAATTCCAGAAGCAAGAGTGTTTAAAGATTGGTTGACCTTCAGTTGCAGAAACTTGGCAATGGCATGTGCCTTTAAGAAGTGCAATTAGTAAATCTCATTTTCACTGATGGACTGAAATGACTTTGAAAAAAAGTTGTAGTGAATTGTTTATGTCTTGGGACTATGGCCAAAGAGCAGTCATCTTTTCCTTTTTTGAATTTAGAGTATAGAAACTTTAAAATGTCATCTTCATGAGAAATTCATGGGAATGGAATTGCTGGGTCAAACAGTATGCGCTTTCTGTATTTTGACTGGCTTCCAAGAGGTTTACCAACTTATACACCAACTAGCAATGAATGACAGTGTCCATTATCCCATAATGTGGTGTGTCATCGAGTTTTTGGTCTTTGTTAACCTGACAGGTAAAATACAGTACCTTCTTCAAGTTTTAGCTTCTCTGTTTCTTAGTACAAATGAACTTGAGAAACTTTGTCCATGATTAATTTATTTTCTACAATTTTTTGCTAACATCTACCCATTTTCAATAGGGTTTTTAATGTTGATTTTAAAGAACTCTTTATATATTAATTAGACCTTTACATTAAGAGTGGTAAATATTTTCTCTATGTATTGTCTTTTGACTTTGGTTATGATGTTTATTCAGGGGAGAGGAGCATATAAAAGCTTTTACACAGTTGGGCTGATCAATTTTTTATTGTCTTTCAGGTTTAATGGTATGGTTGGAAAGACTTTTTAATTTTAAGAATATAATATTTTTCTATGCTTTTTCCTATTGCTTTTATGGTGTCGCTTTCTATCATTCTTCTGGGCTTTTATATTGGAATACATATCAAGGAGGATTATACTTTTTCAGCAACTTAGTTGACTCAGCACCATTAGAAAATACCTATTTCTTCATTAATCAGAAATGTCATCTTTGCCTCAAACTATTTTTCCATAAATGTGGAAATTTACTTCAAAATTTTCTCTTCTGATCTATTGATTTATCTGTTAACTTTTTCATTTAACATGATATTATGAGCATCTTTGTAATTGGTAACCAGGCTTCTTGCTTATCACTGCGGTATTTCTATCAAGCGAACATTCTATGATTTATTCAACAATCTCCTTCTTCTTGCCCAATATTTAACATCGGTGGGATTTTGGTTACAAGCCAACAAATTGATTTCCAAAACTTTACCTCTATTTATTCCATAAATAACCAGTTGTGAAGGCTACTCTCTTGACCTGCTTTATCTAACTACTACTTACAGCTGCAGATCACAGGCGTAGATTTTCTCATTGAAGCATGAGTTAGATCTCTAAGTGTGTTGGTTAAAAAAAAAAAAAAAGGCTGAAAAAAAAATCCTTCAGCAACCAAATATCTGTCATAAAATGGAAAAGAAAAATCTATTGGATCTTTAAACTTTTCTTGTGAATCAGAACATCTAGAACTTAGAGAGAAATGCTATACTCGGTTCCAAGTGCTAGTTGAAAATAGCTGGTTATACGACTTCATTTTCTTATGAATGTGCTTGCACCAAAATCAGTTTTTTGTGTGGATGATTGAAAAACATTGTTTGAGACATCATGGTGCCAAATTTGTAAGTGTGCAGATGTGTGTAAAAATATGTGGGGTGTGAGTATGTGTACTGTGTTCCCCAGAGAATAACACCGACATGTGTGTGCTTCCTAGAGCTATTCTAATTTTTATTCCTTATACAAGAGATTCTACTGATTTATTCTAAGGGAGAAAAGAGTGCTGTTAGCTTTCCATGCCCACTGAAATGAAGTGCAAACTCAGACACAAATTCCTTTTTCCTGGACTTAAGCTTGCTTCACTGGTTAGGGTTGGATCCGTCTGAAGTCAGGCAGTTTGATAACTTCATCTTTATCTATACATATCTTAGAGAAAAACTTTCTCTACAGGCATTAAATGGTATCTCAATTTTATTTTAAAACACAGCAGTCATCACTTTTATCAGGGGTTATTTGTTACTTAAGTGAAATGTGTGTTCCTTTTATGAGCCCCCAAATCCTCATTGGCAATAAGTCATTAATCTCCTTACACTGGGGTAGATAGGAGCTCCTGGCCACAGATAGTCAAAGTTACTCATCCAAGGTCATGTGACAAGTCACTGGTGAGGAAAAGAAGTGATGGGTCAGTAAGATAATGTCACCATTCTAATTAAAAGTCTTGGGCTGGTGAGGTAACAGTTATGAATTATAGCGTGAACTCAGTGGACTGCAGAGAGTACAGTTGTATATGACTGCTTAAATTACTTCTCATGCTAAAATTTTTAAAAAGAGGTGAATAAAGAATAATGAATGACTGGTTAGATGGAGGTCTCTCATTTTTTTTCTGGGCAAATTCAGAAAAAAATGTATTCCCTGCTTCACTCCTGTGAATATCTATATTCTTCTTCCAAAGGGTTGACAGATGAAGGAAAGCAATAGAGGAATGTGGAGAGCCAGCAAATACTTGAGACTATGTGGGAGTTTCCTAGTCATCTCAGCATCTTTGTGATGTTAGACCGTCATTGCTAGGATCGTCAGTGATATCTCAAATGGAAGAACCTCATTAAATGTCATGAAATGTGATGTCAGTAAAAGTGGTCAGATAAACCTTCTTAGGGAAAGAGGAGGGTACAAAGCAAATGGTAAACAGAGCTGCCAAAAAAACCTACCATTTTGTTCCACCATAAAGAAGATCCCAGCTTGCCTGAGATCTTGTAGGTTCCAACTTCTGAGGGTGGGATGCCAAGTCAGGTTGAGTTTGCCAGCTGCCACCTGGAACTATGTTAACAAAATTTGTTTGGGAGCTTGTCCTCTTTAAGAACTCTCCAGGAGAAACATTAGATTCTCATAGCTGCTGCTAAGTCACTTCAGTCATGTCCGACTCTGTGCGACCCCATAGATGGCAGCCCACCAGGCTCCCCCATCCCTGGGATTCTCCAGGCAAGAATACTGGAGTGGGTTGCCATTTCCTTCTCCAATGCAGGAAAGAGAAAAGTGAAAGTGAAGTCGCTCAGTCTGTCCGACTGTTAGCGACCCCATGGACTGCAGCCCACCAGGCTACTCCGTCCATTGGATTTTCCAGGCAAGAGTACTGGGGTGGGGTGCCATTGCCTTCCCCGNGCAAGAATACTGGAGTGGGTTGCCATTTCCTTCTCCAATGCAGGAAAGAGAAAAGTGAAAGTGAAGTCGCTCAGTCTGTCCGACTGTTAGCGACCCCATGGACTCCAGCCCACCAGGCTACTCCGTCCATTGGATTTTCCAGGCAAGAGTACTGGGGTGGGGTGCCATTGCCTTCCCCGGCTAACAATATTACATGATTAGTTTTTAGCAGACGGAACATACTACACTGAAATTTATTTAACTTTTAAAGAAAAATAGTCTGTTCTCCCTATATACCATTTGTATATCAAAGGTTTTATCCAGTCTGAAAGTATACAGTGCAGGCCTTTAAAATAACCAATTATTGCTTTAACAACCTCTTCTCACTTTAGAAAGTGTTTGCATTCCCACAAAGTCTTCACTAGATGGCAGCAGAGGCCATTGGTCAGGCTGTTGTGTGGCCTTAAGTGGCCTCAAGCATTCTCAGTCCACAGCTTTTATCAGAATTATGAAAGATGTTTAGGTTTGACCCAGGGCTACCCCTTACCATTTTCTTTAATCTTTTATTGGTGACCCCCGCATGCTATTATACTGTTGTAGCTCTTTTTGGACCTGATGGCCATCACACAGCCTGCTGTCTGCTTTTGCCTTCTACTCTCTTGGGCACTCTCAAACATCTCTCTGTAGATTCCAGTGTGCATGGAATCTGTCTACCTGGCAGTCATGCCTGCTTTAGCAGGTGGCAGTCCCATCACAGGCATGGTGTCTTGTGATTCATTCTTTTGTCTTTGCCACCCCTGTACAACACCCAACCAACCAATGTTTGTTAAAAAGTTTCTGTGGCCCAGCTGCAGTGGGTCCCACAGTGAACAGTGAGAAATTTCTTCTCTCAGTGTGAAGTTGGTCTTACTTCAACCCAAATCTGCTCCTCACAAGGGGATGATTTATCCCCTCTTATATACAGCAGAGTTTTCAACATCAGAGAATGGGTAGATGGCTTCTCTCTCACATTTAGTACCTTATCAGCAGTTTTTCCCTCATTCCCTTATCTCACAGTCCATTGGTCAAGTTGAATGGATGGTCTAAAAGTCTAGCCTACTGCTGCTGCCACTCTGCAATGCCCATGAGGCTCCTTCTTAGATTAGACTAAATATCTTCAGACTCACAAGACTATTGCAGGCCACACATGATATAGGACAGGCCTATGCAAGGCAGGAGACACCGGTTTGATCCCTGGGTCGGGAAGATCCCCTGGAGAAGGAAATGGCAAACTGCCCCAGTATTCTTGCTGGGGAAATGTCATGGACAGAAGAGCCTGGTGGGCTACACTCCATGGAGTCACAAACGAGTCAGACACGACTGAGCAGCTAAACAACAGCAGCAACATTCAGGACGTAGGACAGGAGCCACACATGCAACCAAGCACCGTCAGGTATTCCTAGCAGTGGGAATCTTTGCAGCAGCTCACTCAGCAGATGGCCAAGCGTCCCTACAAGGCACTTGCAGGTTAAAAATGAGCTATGGTGACTCCAAAGATGGAGAAGCTCTATATGGTCAGCAAAAACAAGACTGGTCACTGACTGTGGCTCAGGTCATGAACTCCTTATTGCCAAACTCAGACTTAAACTGAAGAAAGTGGGGGAAACCACTAGACCATTCAGGTATGACCTAAATCAAATCCCTTACAATTATACAGTGAAAGTGACAACTATATTCAAGGGATTAGATCTGACAGAGTGCCTGAAGAACTATGGATGGAGGTTCATGACATTGTACAGGAGGCAGTGATCAAGGCCATCCCAAGAAGGCACAATGGTTGTCTGACGAGGGCTTACAAATAGCTATGAAAAGAAGAGAAGCTGAAGGCAAAGGAGAAAAGAAAAGATATACCCATTTGAATGCAGAGTTCCAAAGAATAGCAAGGAGACATAAGAAAGCCTTCCTCAGCGATCAATGCAAAGAAATGGAGGAAAACAATAGAATGGGAAAGACTAGAGAGCTCTTCAAGAAAATTAGAAATACCAAGGGAACCTTTCACGCAAAGATGGGCACAATAAAGGGCAGAAATGATATGGACCTAACAGAAGCAGAAGATATTAAGAAGAGGTGGCAAGAATACACAAAAGAACTGTACAAAAAGACCTTCATGACCCAGATAACCACAACGGTGTGATCACTCACCTGAAGCCAGACATCCTAGAATGCAAAGTCAAGTGGGCCTTAGGAAACATCACTATGAACAAGGCTATGGAATTCCAGTTGAGCTATTTCAAATCCTGAAAGATGATACTGTGAAAGTGCTGCACTCAATATGCCAGCAAATCTGGAAAACTCAGCAGTGGCCACAGGACTGGAAAAGGTCAGTTTTCATTCCAATCCCAAAGAAAGGCAATGCCAAAGAATGCTCAAACTACTGCACAATTGCACTCATCTCACACCCTAG
>SJYX01003298.1:291085-320748 GCA_006410675.1 Oreotragus oreotragus | reverse complement strand
TGAGTCTGAGTGAACTCCGGGAGTTGGTGATGGACAGGGAGGCCTGGCGTGCTGCGATTCATGGGGTCGCAAAGAGTCGGACACGACTGAGCGACTGAAATGAATTGAACTGAACTGAACTGAACTGAAGCGGGAATCCGCAGATGAAGCCAAGCCTGTTCCTTATATGTGTCCTGGCTCAGTGAGGAGGAAACAGAGAGGGACCCTGAGGGGCTTTGTCCCCACCGGCAGGGCTGCGATGACACCCCCAGGGCCTCAGCACACACCAGCCCTGCAGAGGTCTGGCACCACATCCTAACAGTCAGCATGGGCCGGGGTCTGGGGACTGGAGGTGCATCACTGAGGTCCCACAGAGAGCTACCACCACGCCCCAGTGATGGCTGTGCACTGCTGCTCAGGGTCTTCAAGGCTTAGCACCCCTGAGGACATCAGCCAGAGAAGGTGAGGCATGACTGCGATTTAGAGTTTTCAGCCTTTCCCGTCAGCTCCAGATGGGAGCACCCCTGTCCCCTGCCCTGCTGGCACCCCTCCTCCAGGCTCCCTCCCACCCCACCACTCAGAGCAGGCCTTGCTCCATCTCCTGATATCAGGGCAAACTTACTGCTAAGAGCGTGNGTACTAGTAGGATTACCAATGCCAGGATACGTCATGTTGGATTTTACCTAATGTTGTCATAATTTATACTAGATTCAACTTGACCTCTAGATTATCCATTTCATGGTATAGTGAGCTCTTCTACCACTTATGTGAAAGACAAAGCACTGCTTTACTACAAGGGTTCAGGTGGGTCAGCTTTCACCCCCAGCTTTTGGTGAATTTCCAAAGGAAGGACAGTGGCTAGGCCACAAACCACACCCTTGTTCCACGATGAGAGACATCTGTTTTGAATGGGCTGGAATCTCCATTTTTTCCATATGGCCTGGGTCTCACCTTTGTCCTGTGCCCTGGAGAAGGTTCATTCTCCAGGTGGTCAAAGAAAGGAATTGTATTCCTTTTTGGCATGTAAACTCCTCAGTTCCAGGGTAGTTAAAGCACTATTAAATAGAACTTAGTGAGAATATCCAAGAGGGCGCACAGCATTATCAGCTCAAAGTAGGGTAACAGGTGGTGAACATGTGGGTGTGCAAACATGTGGCTACTGTTATCGGCTGCACTGTTCTCTCCCCTTCCCCTACAGAGGACACTGAAGCCCTAGTCCTTGGTTTCTCGGACTTACTAGACCTTACCTGGCCACAGGGTCCTTGCAGATGATCAAGTTAGGATGAGGTCCTTAGGGCAGCCCCTGATTCGATATAACTGGTGAACTTTTAAAAAAAGATAGATATTTGGACACATAGAAAACCCAGAGAGAAAACAATGTGAAGAGACAAGAGGCTTGTCATCTGCGAGGCAAGGAAAGCTCCAGACTGCCAGAAACTGGGAGAGATTCTCCTTTTTCGTCCTCAGATGATGCCTTGACCTCAGATTTCTGTCCTCCAGAACTTCAAGACAGTACATTTCTGTTGTTTGAGCTCCCCGCTGAACAGTACTTGTTTCAGCAGCCTGCAGCAAGCCAATTTGTTTTATTCCCAGTTCAACCACTTGGTTTGAAAATTTCAACAATGGCAATTATCAGTAAGTTTTCAAGCCAGACGATTGAGGCTCTGTGTCAGCAGTCACTCTGTGGGGGAGAGGACCAGATGAAATTGTAGAGTTACTTCTAAACCAAAATCCTAAGACTTCTACAGGCAAGTTCTTACAAGGTGAATGTCCTTAAGGCTGTTTGTGCAAATGCTGATAGAGCCTTGAACTGAGATTTGGTTTCTTTCATCTTTTTTGACACTCCATTCCGTGATAGACGATGGTTTCCCCTACAGGCTTCATTACGAAACCAGCACCACCACTGCCCCACAAACCCAAGTTATAACTTTGACCATCCAATCTCTGATTTTCCAATGGCATTCTATATTATGTATTAGACTCAACAAAGAATTTTACCTTGTGGTCTGCTTAACAAAAGAACAAGATGCTATGTTTAATTATGTTCTGTCTAGACAGGTTTCTCTTTCAAAATAACTGCATTGAAGCTTATGGAAATGTCTGCTTTGCTAAGCGGATGGGTTCCAACCAGCGCCGCCCACCTTGAGAGAGTTTCCGAGTCTGGATTTCGTAGTCGACATGTGTGCCCACGGGAACTGGAGGGGAAATCACCCAGCTTCTTTGGCGGTTTGCTGAGGCCCTGGCGATCTTCCATGGGAGATAATCAGACAGCTGAAATTAAAGGGAAGGATGAAAGAAGGAACAGAGAAAGAAGAAGGGAGAGAAGGAGAGGAGGGGAGGGGAGGAGAGAGAAAGGATGAACATTTGAAAGGGAAAGAAGGAGGAGGGGGGATCAGAGAGAAAACTATCCAAGAGTGAAATTTCAGAGGACTNCTGAAATTAAAGGGAAGGATGAAAGAAGGAACAGAGAAAGAAGAAGGGAGAGAAGGAGAGGAGGGGAGGGGAGGAGAGAGAAAGGATGAACATTTGAAAGGGAAAGAAGGAGGAGGGGGGATCAGAGAGAAAACTATCCAAGAGTGAAATTTCAGAGGACTCTCCTGAGTTTTTATTTTTATTTTTTTCATGTATGTAATAAAGCCATGATATCTATCTTAGACCACACTAAGCCCATTCTCTACTGTGAGACTAGGGTGATATACACCACTGTGGATATTTCACTTTTAAGAGTGCGATGAGACCTGATAAGATACCGCATTAAACACATCTCCTATTGATTCTTTCTAACCTTGCAAAACGAGCTGGGCAGTTAAGTACCTTTTACTCCAGCCCGGCTGCTTGGACCACAGATGTTAACTGCAGGGCTGAATTTCCTCTGGAGGTCAACAGACAGGGCGAGTGGGAGGTGACCGAGGGAACATCTTCTGGTCTGGGGACTATTTACCCTCACTGCCCTCAAATACAGTTTGAGGACACATGTCTGGACAAGTCTGAATCATGGAGAAACTAAATCAAGCCTCACTACCTCACTACCCACTGCTTAACCAGCCTCACAAATGTGTGTGCCTCATTAAACCAAGCAGTCTGTTATAGAAGCGGGTAACTCCTGGTTTGGAAGGCTAAAGTTATCTCTTATTCGCAAAGCTTATTTTTCTCTAAGTTATGGTTTTGTTTCAAATAATAAGAGACATAGAATCACACTGTAATTCCATCTACTCCTCTTGGATGTCTGTGCTAACACCTCTGTCCTTATGGTCTCGTTCTGCCTGTGTGCTGACAGGGACACAGAGCAGGTGGGGTCAGAAATGTTTGCCTTTTGTGTGAACAGCTTCGATGCTGTCTCCACAGGACGGGAAGCAGCCACTGACGTCAGTCACCTGGATTGAAACCCCCTTTTACCACTTGCAAGACCTCAAGCTAGTGTTTCAGAGGCTTTATTTTTTCATCTGGAAAATGGGGTGATAATACCTAAGGTGAGAATAATCAGTTAAAATGTACAGCACACAAAATATCCTCACTAAAAGGTGGCTATTATTTTTCCTTGTTATTACTGTTGCTAACACTATAATAATTTTCATTTCACCTGCTAGTCTGGATGGTTTCCCCATCTGTGGAGAACTTTCTGGAATTGCAGTGGGGAACCAGGATTCACATCAGAGGAGCCATGAGAAGGCTATTCTCCACTCTGGGAGGATGAGAGAGTGCCCAGAAGAGGAAGAAACTCCTCAAATACCTCCTAGCCACCATGGTATCATGGCACCTGGAATCCTTCCTGCCATCCCTTAGGTTAATGCTGGAGTGACCATCTTCACTCTGGAGTGGGGGCTGGGGAGGATGGTTAGGACCACTGGCTTGTAAAATGTGAGACAGTACAGGGCATGTCTGTCTTATATGCTTTGCTTACCCAGGACCTATTGTATACACTGAATGAATGAATGAATGGATGGATGGAGGTCAAGGTCATTGTCGTCATCACTTTTCCTCCCCAACATGCACAGGAGGCGATTTGTAACTCCTTGTTATATTTATTTAAGTTGAATGGAAAATGTTTGCACTGGAATTGAAAGTAGACTTAATAAGAGCTGGGTTCTTGAGGTTGACAAGTCATACCAAGGAAGTGGGGGGAAAGATAAAGAGATGTCTAGGCTATACTTTTTCCAGTAGTCATGTATGGATGTGAGAGTTGTACTGTGAAGAAAGCTGAGTGCTGAAGAATCGATGCTTTTGAACTGTGGTGTTGGAGAAGACTCTTGAGAGTCCCTTGGACTGCAAGGAGATCCAACCAGTCCATTCTGAAGGAGATCAGCCCTTGGATTTCTTTGGAAGGAATGACACTAAAGCTGAAACTCCAGTACTTTGGCCACCTCATGCGAAGAGTTGACTCATTGGAAAAGACTCTGATGCTGGGAGGGATTGGGGGCAGGAGGAGAAGGGGATGACCGAGGATGAGATGGCTGGATGGCATCACGAACTCAATGGACGTGAGTCTGAGTGAACTCCGGGAGTTGGTGATGGACAGGGAGGCCTGGCGTGCTGCGATTCATGGGGTCGCAAAGAGTCAGACACGACTGAGCGACTGAACTGAACTGAGGACACAGCAGACCTTTTCGGTGGACACTGTAAGAAAGGCATCTAGGCCATCCATGCAGCAAACTAGGGTGTGTACTCCCTCCAGTACTTGGAAGACTCCTGCTACTCTTGAGTGATTTTCCCTCTTTATTTAAAAACTTAATTATAAAATTTATATTCATACTAAAAAAAAAAAAGCAGTATAAGAAGGTGTACTTAAAAATAAAATTCCTCGCTTCCTAATCCTACTTCTGTTCTAGGAGTGTTTTCTGTCCATATAGATGCATAAATCTTTTTCATTTAAAAAAACATGGAATCACATCACACATATTCTTCTACAAAATATATTTTAAAGCACAACCCTATTTAATAGATGTCTTTCCACATTAGCACATTCAGACCTGCTTTGTTCTTTTTAAAGAACAAATCATTGATTTAAAAAATTGCCTTTGGATGGACATTTTGCTAGATTCCAGTATTTGATCCATAGCATTTTTACATACTGGCATATTGGGTGGGAGTGGAGGAGTACGAGGATGCACGGTCTCCTAAAAGCTGACAGTTTTCATTGACTAGCTAGTCCCTGATGAGAATAGAGTTTTGAAAGCAGGTGGACTGGACTGGCTGGTGGTCTTGAGAACAGGAGGCTCGGACTTGAGCGGGGTGAAGGGGAGGATCATCTTCCTTGGTCTCGTGGTCAGGGCAGAATTCTCCGAGGAAGAGATGGAGAGGCTGATGCCTGAAGGACAGACGGGATTTACCCAGGCAGTGAGATGGTGCTGAGAGAAGGACGGAACTCCAGGCCCAGGAGTAGTGTGCTCTGTGACGCTAAGGTGGGGATGACGTCATCCTCTGGAGGTGCTTAGGGAGGGAGTCCCTGAGACCTAGAGTGTGATGGGTGGGAATGACATGTCAGGAAGGCAGGGGCAAGGCAAACAGGACACGGAGGACTTGCCCTCAGAGCAATGCGAAGGCGCTGAACGGTTTTAGAAAGCAGCTACTTCAGCACACACTTGTTTTGTAGAGGAATAAACTGAATTCCAGAGTTATTAAGTGATGTGTTTGAGACATCACACCTGGTGAAGAGCCACTCAGTGGTTCCTTTGGTCTTGCCCTCTGTACAGGGACACTCAAGGATTCCCTTAGTGTGTAACACTGACTTACAACTGGGGCAACTAGAGCGGGCTTTGGAATACCAAAGAAGCTTGACAGAATCATGGCCCAACCACAACTAGCGAGGATTGTGGGAAACTTATTCTACATCTCTGAGTCTTGTTGTTTCATCTGTAAATGGGAATAGTAATCTTATCTCCCCAGGTTGCTCCGTGGTGAAGAATCGGCCTGTCAGTGCAGGAGAGGCAGAAGACGTGGGTTCTATCCCTGTTCTGGAAGATCCCCTGGAGAAGGAAATGGCAACCCACTCCAGTATTCTTGCCTGGAAAATCCCATGGACAGAGGAGCCTAGTGGGCTATATTCCGTGGGGTCACAAAGAATCAGACACGACTTGGCGCATGAGCACACAGGCAAAGCATCTTACATTAGGTAGTGTGTCAGTCACCTAATACAGTGCTCACTGCATTGTTATTGATCAATGGTGTCAATTTCCCCTTGGCACACCTCTTCTGCTTTGTGACAAATGAACTTCTTCCAGCTTTGGTGATGAGATGGATGGGACTATTGTTGTGGCTTTCTGATTTCCTTGTAGGGTAGTCCTGTAACAGATTTCCTGGTAGAGAATACAAAGAAAACTGGAAGATTCTCTGTCATACCCAGAGGTTCCACTTTGGGGCTGAGTTTAGTTAATAACCTTCAGTGTACATTCTCTGTCTTCTGTGAAATGCATAATGTTATTTTTTGCTTCAAGGTAGAGCCCATAGATAACGGAGAAGTAGCAGGACTATAATCCCTGCTCTGCTGTTGGCTATACCATTTGAGATAAATGAACTCCATCTCTCTGTTTCTTCTCTGAAGAGCCAATGTGCAGTGAGGATAAATTGCCATGGTGAATAAAAAACACCTACAAAGCGCCTTGTATGTGACAGGAATTGGCAAATATCAAAGACTCCTCCCTCTCCCTAACCTTGGTACCAAGTCCCATCAACAGGAATGCCTTTGGAGGCAACACCTAGAATGGGAGTGTCTTGGGCTCTTCTGACCTGGGTTTGGGCTGATGAAAGCGGGAAGTGGGGTTTCCCCAGCTTTTCCCACCCATGTCTGCCAGCTCCAGTTGCAGGGTTCTCTGAACCTCATGAATGTAGATCGGGGCCCGGGAAGGCAGCTGGCAGCCTCTTTCCTAATCTCTTGATTTTGTGACTGAGGGAACTGAAACCCAGAGAGTCAAGAGATGCACGTCGACTGCATGTCTGGCTCAACAACAGGACTGAAGTAGGAATACGTTTCTCTGATTCTTCAAGCCTGACTCTCTACTTGCCCACTCTTCCACTGGGCCTCATTGTTGTTGTTCTTTGGTTGCTAAGTCATGTCCAGCTCTTTGTCACCCCATGGACTGCAGCGTTCCAGGCCTCCCTGTCCTTCACTGTCTCCTGGAGTTTGCCCTGGGCCTTAGAGGAGTGGAAAAAAGAACATTCTCTTGAGACCAAGTAGCTGGATGGCCCTGTCTTGAGCAAGACACCACTTCTTCCCTGTGTTAATTTCCTTATCTTAAAATGGGCATGGCGCTTGACTTTGAAGAGTTGAAGTTACAAGAAAATGAGGGTCAGGCATAGCTACTTCCATGATCAGTTCTGCTGTTCAATAAGCAAAAGAGATTCTCCTCTGTCCAGTTTTCTTTTCATTTCTTTTACTTCTCTATTTTTCAAGTCAAATGTAGATCTAAATGCCTGAGACATATCAATCAAATGCCTTACAGATTTTCACTCAGGTGACCCTCAAGGACTGATGACACTCTTTCTTGGTAGATATTCCAATTGTTTTTGAAGTTTGAAATGCATTATGTTGTAGAGGATGCATTGTTGGTAGAAATGCTAATGGCGTGGCCCCTGTGGGGAGAACTTAGCAATATCATCTCTCTATATCTTTTAACAAACAACCCATCCTCTAGGAATCCGTCACAATGAGAAGCTAGTAAAGTAAAAAGAAAAAAAAAGAACACAAAAGTCTATTCATGTGACTTGAATAACTTAAATGTTCATCAGGAGGGCACGAGTTGAATAAACAACGCGATTGCCACACAGTAAAGTATTATATAGCTGCTAACAGAGATAAGCCCTGGAGAAGGAAATGGCATTCTTTCCCAGTATTCTTGCCTGGGGAATATCATGGACAGAGGAGCCTGGCAGGCTACAGTCCATGGGGTCACAAAAGAGTCGGACAGAACTTAGCCATTAAACAACAACAACAGAAAGAAAAGCCGAATGTATACATTGTTGTGGAATGATCTCTAGGAAATAGCACTTAGTTCAAAAACCAAGGTGAAGATCAGAATATATGATATACTACCTTTTCTCTAAGATAAAGGAGGGTTTAATATTTCACACATAAAAAAACCATAGGACAAGAAACAATAATTTTAAAAAATGGTTAATTACAGGAGAAGGGGGAAACAGACTGGAAACAACAGCTTTGGAAGCCAGATTTTTCTTAATGTACCTTGTTTAGTACATTTCAAACACAAAAATGTTTTACAAAATCATAAAAAAAAATGTAAAGAAAGCAATCCCTGAATTCAAAAACAAAACTAAGTACATCAACCTGGGTATTAACCCTATAGAAAGGAATTATATCAAATAATTTTAAACTTCATTTATTTGGCTGCATATCTGCAGTAGGATATGTCTTAAAGCAAAAGAGCTACAAAGAAATCTTAAATTATTTTCATTAACTAAATTACTATATTGTTAGTAATATTTTGATAGGGTTATGCTGAAACTTTTTTCTGAAACTTTCACATGGAAGTTGAAAGTGAAAGTCACTCAGCTGTGTCCCACTCTTTGCGACCCCATGGACCCCCTGGAGAGCCCATTAAATTCTCCAGGCCAGAATACTGGAGTGTGTAGCCTTTCCCTCCTCTAGGGGATTGTCCCATCCCAGGGATCGAACCGAAGTCTCCCTCATTGTGCGTGGATTCTTTACCAGCTGAGCCACAAGGAAAGCCCTAAATTAGGACAAAACACATAATATTATACTCATGTCATAAAAAAACCAAGTTTTTTTTTTTTTTTTTTTTTTTGACATCAGTGCTCAGTGTTCAGTTGCCCAGTCTTGTCTGACTCTTTGCAACCCCATGGACTTAGCCTGCCAGGTTCCTCTAGCCATGGGATTTTTCCAGGCAGGAATACTGAAAAGAGTCACCATTTCCTACTCCAGAGGATCTTCCCTACCTAGGGATTGAACCCCCGAGTCTCCTCTATTTCCTGCATTGCAGGCAGATTTTGTTAACATAAGAGAAAAAGACAGATAGAAAAATCCAGCAAAATTACATACAAACCTATAACCCAAAACTTGAGTTAGAAATATTGGTATGAATTCTGAACTATTTCTTCTAAAATTATTTCCTGACTGTGCCCACTGAAGGGTTTAGAACCAATAGCTGATACAGAAGCAAGGAGCTCTTAGTATCCATACTGTAGTCTCCAAGTACCTTTCTCACTGAGTGGAACCAGGGTGCCTTGGAAATATTGGTTGCATCCAGGTTGAGGTGGGAAATGTTCAAGATGAGTCTGTGACATCTTGCCATACCCGGAAGCAAGGACGCTGCTAAAGACCACTGGTCTGGGAAGAAAATTCAAAATATACAGAAGCCAACAATTCAAAATATACAGAAGCCAACAGTCAAAGGTTCTTACTACCCGAAGATAAAACAACCATGTCCAAAGTGAAGTCTCTCAGTCGTGTCCGACTCTTTGCGGCCCCATAGACTGTAGCCTACAAGGCCCCTCTGTCCATGGGATTTTCCAGGCAACAGTACTGGAGTGGATTGCCATTTCCTTCTCCAGGGGATCTTCCCAACCCAGGGCTCGAACCCGGGTCTCCTGCATTGTAGACAGACACTTTACCATCTGAGCCACTAAGCCACCATGTCCAAAGATGGATAGAAAAAATAACAGTATTGCAAAGTATTGAAACACAGAGGATCTGTTAAAACCCTTGCATTCATAACAATATTTAAAAAGTGTATGTGCTCCCTTTGTAGGATACTAGAGAACCAATCCATTACGTAGAAAACTAACAAATAAAGGGATACATTCAAATATTTAACTTCCCTTTCCATACAGGGCTGTACCTCGAAATAATGAAATAGCTGAGGAGGCCAAGTTCTTCTTTCCTTAGAAGAATTCCAGTTAATAAATAAAGAAACAATTAGGAGTTAGCATCCCACCACTTTGCAACCCCTAATGAAATAATGAATCTCTGAAACCAGTGTGGGATTGCTGGTGGTAGTGGAACCTTTCTCGTGAGTGTTAGTCTTGTGATTGCTATCAATAATTGTGAAACGAAAAGCTGTTGTCTTCTGTTATGGAAATCACAGGGAACTAGAGCAGGCAGTAGGTTTGGGGCTGGGTGGGAGACCTACCCATTGCGTCAATCTACTGACTGCAACTATCCCTGGGGCTGCAGCCTAGGCCTGGCCAGAGCTGTGGGAATTCTCCACTGCATCTCCGGCTTCTGGAAAGGCAGCCGTTGCGAGCAGTCGTCTAGTTTTTCTTCCTATGTTGTCATCGTCGTTCATTCGCTAAGTCGTGTCTGACTCTTTGTGACACCATGAACTGTAAATTGCCAGGCTTCTCTGTCTCCCGCTTGCAGAGTTTGCTCAAATTATTGCTCATTGAGTTGGTGATGTCATTTAATAATCTTATCTTCTGCCACCATCCCCTTCTCCTTCTCTCAATCTTTCCCAGCAGCAGGGCCTTTTCCAGTGAGTCAGCTCTTCGCATCAGGTGGCCAAAGTATTGGAGCTTCACTTTAAGCATCAGTCTTTCCAATGAATGTTCAGGGTTGATTTCCTTTAGGATGGACTAGTGAGGTCATAATTTGTGGATGTCTTTTTAGGTATCACACAGCTGCATTGAGAAGGAAGCATTCCACGGCTGATAGTGGTCTAAAATATAACCGCTCTTATTAAATCTTAGCATAAATGAAATTAACTTGGAGATGTTTTATAACCGTGTGCCACTCATTTGGTGATCAGAAACAGACAAGGTTTGCTCAGTATTGTAGGAAAAATCTTTTTTCTCTGAAAAACTCAATTCTTTTGATGATTCAATTGACCAAACTGTTAAGACAGTCTGGAGTTTTCCACGCTATTCCCTGCAACTTTCTCCCTTTTCTGCTACTCTGCAAAACACACAAAAATAAAAACAAAAAACAACCTTCTAAACCATCATCCTAAGAGCACACAGTGCATCAGTGAGCCCAGAGCTGACACTGACCCAGAACATCTGGCTTCAAGAATGCTAACTCGACTGTCAGCACCAGCTCAGCTACTCAGCACTTGAGGCTGGGCACGCTTTCCAATGAATGTTCAGGGTTGATTTCCTTTAGGATGGACTAGTGAGGTCATAATTTGTGGATGTCTTTTTAGGTATCACACAGCTGCATTGAGAAGGAAGCATTCCACGGCTGATAGTGGTCTAAAATATAACCGCTCTTATTAAATCTTAGCATAAATGAAATTAACTTGGAGATGTTTTATAACCGTGTGCCACTCATTTGGTGATCAGAAACAGACAAGGTTTGCTCAGTATTGTAGGAAAAATCTTTTTTCTCTGAAAAACTCAATTCTTTTGATGATTCAATTGACCAAACTGTTAAGACAGTCTGGAGTTTTCCACGCTATTCCCTGCAACTTTCTCCCTTTTCTGCTACTCTGCAAAACACACAAAAATAAAAACAAAAAACAACCTTCTAAACCATCATCCTAAGAGCACACAGTGCATCAGTGAGCCCAGAGCTGACACTGACCCAGAACATCTGGCTTCAAGAATGCTAACTCGACTGTCAGCACCAGCTCAGCTACTCAGCACTTAAGGCTGGGCACGCTCTTTTTAGATGAATCAGCCAAAATATGTTATTATAACCATCTTGCTTTCTCTCAAAACTTCAGGAACAAATTGGGTACATGATTTTCCCACCCACAATCCCCCATAATCATCCTTTTCTGCCTATTTTTATTTTTCAGAGACTTCCAGGAGACTTAAAAGGGTGTCTTCTTAAACTTGCTCGCAGTAACAGCTGGGGGGAGAAAAAGATGAGTAGATGCTGGAAGTGAGGAACCATTTTGTTCCCTGCCAGGTTTTATTTCTGTCATTGCAATAGACAGAAAACCAGCAGTCCACTTGTTCCAGTGATTTTAGAACATTGCATGGGAACCAAAGGCTGAGTCTTTCAAGGTTTTCTTTTTCTGCTTTAAAATACTGTGTTATGTCCTGCAAACCACAAAACGTTGATGGTATTATCATTGTGTTACTTAACACAAAAATAAACATCGAAAAAAAGACATTTTTGCGGCTTTCTCTTTTTTTACATTTTTTTCTCAATTTTATTTTATTGCTCTTTGAACACATGCTTGAATTCTATCCTTTTCTACGAATGTTATGTGCATTTTACTCCGGTCATTGGCCCTGGTCATTTATTATCTGTGTTTCCCATTTGAGAGAAATCGTTAGAACGCAGAGGTTTTGTTTGTTTGTTTTCCTCTGTCTCTAAAAGGTAAAATCTCATTTTTGAACCGTATAAGAGTTTCTACACTTTATTGATCTAATGTGCCTTACTTGTACTATTCTTAACAATTAAAGCACTTTAGAATGTTGGAAGATTGTTAGAATGTTTGGGTGGTACAGTCTGCTACTGTTCATTTTTGGTGATGGGGAAAGGTTGCCTTGTTACAGATGCTCACATGATGATATGAAGTATAAAATGTTTTGTGCAAAAGTCTCATCAGAAGCTGTAATGGTGTGCCATAAGGTGCAGGCTTATCTGAGAGAATTGAGAATGGTTAGAAATAGAAGGGTCCTGAAAACCTCATGGTGGCTTGGAATGAGTTTGTCTGTTGTCACGAGGGGAAAGGGAACAGAGCTTCATGAAAACAGAGCTCAATCCATGTCCATCATTTGCTGGACTGATGGCCTTGGGCACGCTGCTTCATCCCTCTACACCTCAGTTTCTTCATCAGTAAAACGGAATAATAATAGTACCCACCTGATGGGGTTATTATACTATTAAATGAGTCCACAGTCAGTTATCCGCCTGTGCCTGGAACACAGTGAGTGTCATCTAAATGTTTGGTGAGTACATTAAAATAAGGTATTATGTTTCAGAAATGGAATGCCTAGATGATCATAAACACAAACACAGGGTTAATTGCTTTGTGTTTAGCACACAAAACAAAAAAACCAAAGAGTCATCTTCTTGTCTAGGAAGAAGCTAACCTAAACTGTTAGGTTATGAGAATGTCAAATTGAATACATTCTATAAACCATTCGACTTCTGCTTAGGGAAACCTGGAGTGAGGGTAGAACCTGGCATGGGATCCTGGGTGTGAGAGGGTGGGTGGGTTACCATTTTAGCTGAGAGGTGCCTCCCTCTGGCCCCAGCAAATTTACAAATGTTTCCTCGGGTTGTAAGCAGCCTTCATGCACAGGAAGTAGGATTCTTCCAAATTAGCACTTAACAGCCTGGGTTCCAGTGAGATCAAATAGATGAGCTCTGACATGTGGGAGAAATGGATGAATTTTAGATACAAAGAAAGCAAGGAAGGAGGGAAGGTTTAAAAAATAAAAAGAGAAAGAAAAAGCATGGAAGCAAGAAAGGGAAGGAACACAGAAAGGAAGAAAGGAAGGAAAAAAGAAAGACAAGGAGAGAAAGAACTAAATACAAATCACTAAGAGGGAAAACTTTATTGTTTTATTAGTGAGATTCATCAAAGTCTACTAGGGAGATCGTCATTCAGAAGGAATCTTTTGCCTTTAAAAATTATTTTTCAAAAAATGTAGGCAAAGGAGAATAACCCTTAGCTCTCAGGTTCGATCCCTGGGTCAGGAAGATCCCCTGGAGAAGGAAATGGCAATCCACTCCAGTATTCTTGCCTGGAGAATCCCATGGATGGAGAAGCCTAATAGGTTATAGTCCACGGGGTCGCAAAGAGTCGGACACGACTGAGCGACTTTACCTTCACCTTCACCTACTTGGGTTAAGATGTTTCTTCTTTTTATTTCCAGCTGATGCAAAGAATTAACTGTGGAAAACAGCAGAAGGAATTACTTGAGGCAATTCTGTGTGGACTTTGTTTCTGATAAGCAGTTAGGAGTGAGTCAGATAGGCATAAATGCTAGTTTACCCCTCTGCACAGTGTTGAGACCAGAGAACCTCCAACCTTGCTCGTTTCCAGGAACAGAACCTGCAGTTCTGAACCAGCAAACAAACAATAAGCTATGCCAGGCTAAGAAGAGATGTCAGCTCTTGAGACCGACTTGGTGGCTGTCTTTAAACCAGGATGAGGGAGTGAGGATGTCAGACTTTGATAAGGAGATTGGATTAGTCTATCCTCTTTGGTTCCAATGAGAATAATTAATTCAAAAGCAACAATGTTAGAATCAGCAATTTCCATATTCTTGGGAAAAAGCTATTATTTAGGTCATTATGATTTTAGACGTTATTTCTTTCAAAAATTTTGAGCTTATTTAGGTAAATAAAAATACTTTGAAGGTGAAGTCGCTCAGTTGTGTCTGACGCTTTGCGACCCCGTGGACTATAACCTATTAGGCTTCTCCGTCCATGGGATTCTCCAGGCAAGAATACTGGAGTGGATTGCCATTTCCTTCTTCAGGGGATCTTCCTGACCCAGGGATCGAACCCGGGTCTCCCACATTGGAGGCAGACGCTTTAACCTCTGAGCCACCAGGGAAGCCCAAAAGGATTTTGGAAATTGCCAGTATTTGGTGGCTCAACTGGTAAAGAATCTGCCAGCAATGCAGGAGACCTGGGTTTGATCCCTGGGTTGAGAAGATCCCCTGGAGAAGGGAAAGGCTACCCACTCCAGAATTCTGGCCTAGAGAATTCCATGGATTATTCCATGGGGTTGCAAAGAGTCGGACACAACTGAGTGACTTTTGCTTTCACTTTCATTGACAAATCCATCTCCTTGTGGAGCTTTAGCACCATTGGTCTGGTTTACAAATAAGCCATATAGAAATATTATACACTTTTTTAAAATTTATTTTTTTTTTAGAGCTTCCATTTTACTTTATTTTATTTTACTTTACAGTACTCTATTGGTTTTGGCATACATTGACATGAATCTGCCACGGGTGTACACGAACTGGTTGCTGGACAAAGTATAGGATGCTCAGTTAAATTTGGAGTTCAGCTAAACAAATTGTTTGTTATCATAAGCTTGTCCAAATATAAGACACACAAAAATCATGTAATATTGGTCTAAAATTTAACCGTGTCCTGAATTTTTATTTGCTAATTTTGGCCACTCTGCTTTGGAAAAATCGAGTGAGATATTAGCTGTTGAGCCCTTCAGAGAGCACATGCTCCTGCCTCTTCTACTAACCTACTTTGTGATTTGCTCACTCTGCAATAATTGTTTTTTTAACCTACTATCCATCCTTGTTGGGAGTGGCACACCTATGTATTGCGCTGCTTCTCAAACTGTGATGCCTGTATGTCACTCAGGCACCATGCTAAAATCCAGATTCTGGTTGGGCAGGCAAGTCTGGGGTGGGGCCCAAGATCTCGCATTTTTACAATTGTCAGTCTGTTGGTCAGCCGCACAGGCTTCAGTGAAGCAGCTAGCTGTCGGTTCTGATTTTCAACTAAACATGAGCAAAACCATCATTAAAATGTCTTAATGTCTCTTGCTTCCTCCATTTTGTGGATTCTTTATTCTGTTTTCTCTCTTTTTTTTTTTTTTAAAGCCGGAAAATGCTAAATGTTATGCCTTTTGTTAATGGAAGTAAACTTTATTAGGCAGTGGGAAAGTTCTGGAAAAGTGCATGTTCCAGGAATTGGTCATTATCGTGTTCATCCGTTCATATTTCTGGAAGAATCAGAAGTGTCATAGAAAAATCACATGATTGTACTTGGTGAAACAGGCCATCCGCTGGAGCCAAGTTCCAAAATGTGTCTGTTCCTAAGCATGAAAAACCTGCTGGAAGTGATTTTTTTTCTTTTTTTAATAACACTGAACTCTGTTAGGGGAAAGCATGTTGAAATGATTTCAACATCTGCATATAAAGGCTCAAAAGTCCTTTGAAAATGAAAATCCCAGATTAACAGCTGAAGATCTATGTTGCCAGGTATTCTGAGCCTTCCAGTGGCAAAATCCAAAATAAGGAGGGGGGGTGATGCTTGTCAATCAAGAGGGCACTTATTATTCTTACCGGGGGCTCAGGTCTAATTCCCCTCACCTGGCCACCGAGAGGAATGCGTTGTGCCCTCCCTGGATGCAAACAGTGGTGGATTTTCCCCTGTTGGAAGCGTCCTGTCTGCTCCTGACCCCCTGCAACTACCCTGCTGAGAGTCAGGCAGCCAGGGATGTGTTGACAGGCTATGAGTCTGCTTCTTCTCCTGGTGTCTGATGTGGCTTCTGTGTCAGACAGGGGGCAGACAGGGAGGGGGAGGAAGCTGGCTGGGAGGGGCAGGGGGACGGGAAAAAACTGCCAGACAACCTCTCTGGCAGCAGCTTAAACTTTTGCCGTCAGAGGGAATTTTAAGAAATAGAGTCTGCTTAAAGAAGGAGTTGAAGAGTGTCGTTCTTTCTTTGAGAAAGAGACAGAAAGCTGAATGCCATCTCTTTTGAGACTCCTTAGGCTGGAGGTCTAGAGTCTGCTTTCTGCCTTTTGGGAAGCCCCTCAGACATTCTGAGAATGAGGGTCTTCCTTTGCACTCTTTTCAAGGCACAGAAACTCATGCAACAGGCACAAATGTGCAAAAGGGGGAAGTTAAAAATTCCTCTCCAAAGTTAGATACTAGCCTCATATCAATGATCGTTTCCTGACTTTGCTAATTGCATCGAACTTATGTAAGAGAATATTTCTCTTCTTAGGAAATGCACACTGAAATATTTGATAAAGAGGCATCTCGTCTGCAATTTATGTGATTCTCAAGATAGAAAATGACAGAACAAAAATGATAAAATGTTGAGAGCTGGGAAATCTAGGGACGGTACACAGGAGTCTTTTTTGCACTGTTTTTTGTCATTTTTCTGTAAATTTGCAATTACATCAAAATGAAGTTTTACTAAGAATACCTCCTTAGAATAATGCTGCCTAACCCAGCTGCTTGCACTGTCTTCTCCTTTGAATTCCCGGAGCAGGTACTTGTCTTGCAGTTAGTGATGGGTAGGAGTGTCCTTGGGGGGACATCCTTGAGGCTTCACGTCATTTTTCCCCTGCTGACTGGTAAGACCTGGGGACAGGGACTGTCTCTTGGAGTCTCAGAACTGAACATAGACTGCTTTAATCAATAAGCATTCATTTTTCTGAGGATTCTTGACCAACCTTTCTTTCAGTTGTGATTGGCTGATGGGGAGTGGACATTTCTAAGCAAGATATAGCTAATAGCATTATCTAAATTCATTTGTGTGTGTGTGTGTGTGTGTGTGTGTGTCTGTGCAGATGTCTGTGTTGTGTTCACATCAGTGTGTTCCAGGACGGTGCCCTCCGTTTCAGGGTACTGTTCATTCACATATCTCTTTGTGGAGGCTCACTGCTAGAATGTTTGTAATTCCTGCATGGTGAACACAGCATCTTCAAAGCAGTTTAATTTCCCAGACTGAACTCTGAACCCCAAGAGGATGAGTAACACATCGGTATTCAACTCAAGACGGCAGAAAAAGGAATTAACACTCAGTTTTCACCAGTTCGATATCTTTCCATGATACTTCTCCCAACTTTTCTCAGTAAGAAAATTAAAAAAAAAAAAAATTCGGTTGTTAGTTTTCACCCAATCTACCATTTTCCCCCTTTAAATACAAATAAGTTCAAAGTGTCTAAAGTCTGTAATATTATTAATAAGTACTTAAGACAGCCTTTGAAGGGAGACTACTCCCCAAACACATTTTTCTTGGCCACTCCAAGCAGTTTTTCTTCGCTTTCTCATCAAAATTAAGGTGGCCAAAATCAATCAACTTTGTGAATTTTTAACCTTAGAGATCTCTAAGAGCATAAAAATTCTCCAATATAAGAGGCTGTTCTTTTTTCTTTCTTTGGGGTAAAGCATTTTAATTTGGTTTAAAGTTTTTTTTTTTTTTCCTTCCTGAAGAGTCTATCCAGACAGTTCAATTTTTCCCTTTAGAACTTTTTTTTTTTTAAAGAATAGTGGTTCATGGGCTCTCTGGTGGCTCAGTGGTAAAGAATCCACTGGCTGATGCAGGAGTCACAGTTTGATCTCTGGTCTGGGAAGATCCCACGTGCCATGAAGCAACTAAGCCCATGCCCCATAACTACCCAGCCTGTGCTCTAGAGTCTGGGAACTGCAACTTCTGAGCCCACGTGCCACAGCTACGGGGCCCACACTTCCTAGAGCCTGTGCTCCGCAACAAGAGACGTCACCTGGATGAGAAGCCCTCCCACCACAACCAGAGAGTAGCCCCATGCTCACTGCAGTTAGAGAAAAGCCCACGCAGAATGAAGACCCAGTACAGCCAAAACTAAATAAATAAATGTTTAAAAAGAGTCAGAGAAAAATCGGTAAGGAAAGAAAAATGGTTCATAATTCTGCTTCAGAGCTGAAAGACTGCTGTCATGATATCTGTATTGAATTACGATTGGTCACCGTGTTTTAAGATACTCTGTCTACACCCTCAGAGATTCACCGCGAAATCTTAAGTCAACCTTGTTTCTCACTAAGAGAGAGCCCCATCTGCAGTTTCATATCCCCTTTCAGAAGATGGGCGGGCAGGGCTGCCTTTTAGCGCTGCCTCCCAGCGTCTTCATTAAAAGACAAGATGGACATTGGGCGGCAGGGGAGGAGAGGGGAGGGGCTGGAGGGTCTGGGAGCTCTAAGTAGCTTTCTGAGTGGGAACAATTAGTGATGTAAGTGTATTCTTGAAAATGAACTGCTTTGGGGCGAGATTACTTACAAGCACCATCGTCCCAGCTAAAATCTCCATAAAGAGTTCCGCAGTTCTGAGAAGTCATCTTCGGAGACAGTGCTTATTGGAATTCATAGATAGTGTTTCATTTCATACTCTCTGAAATTAGCTAATGTTCTGGTCACTCCAGAGCCTTTAAAAATGGCCCCAGTCCCAAGGGCTTTCACAGTGTGTGTGTGTGTGGGGTGGAGTGGGGGGAAGTCTAGTAATTCATGTGCCAGAAATGTGTGGCTCCTTATGATTATCAACTTTAAGTTGACATCGCGATCAGAATCTTTTTTTTTTCCCCAAACCCGGACATAACATTGGCCTCTTTCTTTATTATCAAGAAATAGTAATGCTTTCTACATAGCAACAGTACTCAAATATACAATATAATTATTTAGCCCTGATTGTAAAATATATAATTTAAGTTTTGGAAAGAAAACATTTTTTTCATCCACTTTCTTTAATTAATTGAATTTCATTTTAATAAGCCTGGAAGGGTAGAATGATGGCTGGTGTCCTCTAATAACATATTGACATAGGCGTCATCATAGTATTGTTGATACCGTTTTTATTTGCTTACGTGTAGGAAAGATACCATATAGCTAAGGAAGATAAATTTAGATGGGATGGATTCCTAGGATTTGAGAAAATTGTACAATATTTTACCGAAATACTGACACTTGCAGTTTTTAATACAGTTTGGACAGATTTTATTTTAATTACATTTAACAGCATTATAAGATATAATGAGAGGACACATTCTTCACAATATTTCATTAATTTGTAACTTGGTATAGAGAGAGCTTCCAGAGATTTCAATAGGTAGAATATGAATACAATTGTTACTGATTCAGTTCAGTTCAGTTGCTCAGTCATGTCCGACTCTTTGAGACCCCATGAATCGCAATACGCCAGGCCTCCCTGTCCATCATCATCTCCCAGAGTTCACTCAAACTCACATCCATCGAGTCAGTGATGCCATCCAGCCATCTCATCCTCGGTCGTCCCCTTCTCCTCCTGCCCCCAATCCCTCCCAGCATCAGAGTTTTTTCCAATGAGTCAACTCTTCACATGAGGTGCCCAAAGTACTGAAATTTCAGCTTTAGCATCATTCCTTCCAAAGAACACCCAGGGCTGATCTCCTTCAGAATGGACTGGTTGGATCTCCTTGCAGTCCAAGGGACTCTCAAGAGTCTTCTCCAACACCACAGTTCAAAAGCATCTACTAAAAGTTTTCAGTGACTTTCTAAATGAGCTGAAATAATCTTGTGATTTACCATTGTTGGACCTAAAAATCTTTACAAATCTGTCTGCAAAGTGCACTTTCAAAGTATGTAGAAAATGCTCCTTCAAAGTGTCTGACTCTTTGTAGCCCCAAGGACTACATACAGCACACCAGGTTCCTCTGTCCATGGAATTCTCCAGTCAAGAATATTAGAGTGGGTACCATTTCCTCCTCCAGGGGATCTTCCTGACCCAGGGATCAAACCCAGGTCTCCTGCATTGCAGGTGGATTCTTCACCATCTGAGCCACCAGGGAGGCCCTTTAAACCCTCCCAAGTCATCAATATAATAATTTTGATATAACTAAATTAATCTCATTTTTACTATCATTTCCTTTATTCATACTTTACCAGGAGTTCAAAACTGTATTGTAAATTGACCTGCAGATGAAGAGAGCAGGTAAATACCTGCTGTATGGCACTGCATCTTCCAAAAGGAAGTTTTGTTTCCAAACAGACAAACTTGTGCCCAAGCTCTGAAAACCCTAGAGAGAATACTGTCAGGCACCCACACAGAAGTCACAATGAACGGGGTCCATCTCAGCCAATGTTCTTAGTCCAAGGGTGGACAAGAGTTGGTTTCTGAAAGACAGGGTGTGCATTGTAACAACACCAGGGAAATAAATACTGCTATGGATTGAGACTATGTGTCTCTCTAAAATTCGTTATGTTGATACCCTGACTTCTAATGTGATGGTATTAAGAGGTGGNTTTTTTTTCATCCACTTTCTTTAATTAATTGAATTTCATTTTAATAAGCCTGGAAGGGTAGAATGATGGCTGGTGTCCTCTAATAACATATTGACATAGGCGTCATCATAGTATTGTTGATACCGTTTTTATTTGCTTACGTGTAGGAAAGATACCATATAGCTAAGGAAGATAAATTTAGATGGGATGGATTCCTAGGATTTGAGAAAATTGTACAATATTTTACCGAAATACTGACACTTGCAGTTTTTAATACAGTTTGGACAGATTTTATTTTAATTACATTTAACAGCATTATAAGATATAATGAGAGGACACATTCTTCACAATATTTCATTAATTTGTAACTTGGTATAGAGAGAGCTTCCAGAGATTTCAATAGGTAGAATATGAATACAATTGTTACTGATTCAGTTCAGTTCAGTTGCTCAGTCATGTCCGACTCTTTGAGACCCCATGAATCGCAATACGCCAGGCCTCCCTGTCCATCATCATCTCCCAGAGTTCACTCAAACTCACATCCATCGAGTCAGTGATGCCATCCAGCCATCTCATCCTCGGTCGTCCCCTTCTCCTCCAGCCCCCAATCCCTCCCAGCATCAGAGTTTTTTCCAATGAGTCAACTCTTCACATGAGGTGCCCAAAGTACTGAAATTTCAGCTTTAGCATCATTCCTTCCAAAGAACACCCAGGGCTGATCTCCTTCAGAATGGACTGGTTGGATCTCCTTGCAGTCCAAGGGACTCTCAAGAGTCTTCTCCAACACCACAGTTCAAAAGCATCTACTAAAAGTTTTCAGTGACTTTCTAAATGAGCTGAAATAATCTTGTGATTTACCATTGTTGGACCTAAAAATCTTTACAAATCTGTCTGCAAAGTGCACTTTCAAAGTATGTAGAAAATGCTCCTTCAAAGTGTCTGACTCTTTGTAGCCCCAAGGACTACATACAGCACACCAGGTTCCTCTGTCCATGGAATTCTCCAGTCAAGAATATTAGAGTGGGTACCATTTCCTCCTCCAGGGGATCTTCCTGACCCAGGGATCAAACCCAGGTCTCCTGCATTGCAGGTGGATTCTTCACCATCTGAGCCACCAGGGAGGCCCTTTAAACCCTCCCAAGTCATCAATATAATAATTTTGATATCACTAAATTAATCTCATTTTTACTATCATTTCCTTTATTCATACTTTACCAGGAGTTCAAAACTGTATTGTAAATTGACCTGCAGATGAAGAGAGCAGGTAAATACCTGCTGTATGGCACTGCATCTTCCAAAAGGAAGTTTTGTTTCCAAACAGACAAACTTGTGCCCAAGCTCTGAAAACCCTAGAGAGAATACTGTCAGGCACCCACACAGAAGTCACAATGAACGGGGTCCATCTCAGCCAATGTTCTTAGTCCAAGGGTGGACAAGAGTTGGTTTCTGAAAGACAGGGTGTGCATTGTAACAACACCAGGGAAATAAATACTGCTATGGATTGAGACTATGTGTCTCTCTAAAATTCGTTATGTTGATACCCTGACTTCTAATGTGATGGTATTAAGAGGTGGTACTTTTGGGAGATGATGAGATCATGGGGGTGGCGCCCTCATAAATGGGATTAGTGTCTTATAAGAGAGATGATCTTTCTCTTTCCCCCAAGTGAGGATACAGTATGAAGATGGCCATCTGCAAAGCAAGAAGAGGATGTCACCAGACACTGCATCTGCCAACACTGTGATGGACTTTTCAGCCTCCAGAAATGTGAGAAAGGCAGGTTGTCTAAGCACCCCCAGTCTTCAGTATTTGTTACAGCAGCCTGAGCAGATGTAGGCAAACAATGGTCAACAGATGACCAACAGATGATCACTTGGTCGGTAAAAGTTTGGCCACAATTTACTTAACATTTGCTGGCCACCAATAAATGCACATGTTTAAAAGATTTTTTTTGTGTGCATTTCTCATGAGTGTGCTTTGGCATATCAATGAGATTTTCCTTTTCAGAACTAGAAACCCAGAGGTGAAAGGAACTGTCTGAGCCAAGCTGAATCCCCAGCCAAGGCAAGACTGACTTTGTAAGGTTGCTTTAGGTTCTCTCTCTCCGAGGACTGCAAGCTTCCTTTGAGCTCTTAGTCCTGAAAAATTCAACACCTCACCTTCTGCCATCATTATTGCTTCTCTTCTTGAGCTCTTGCCCTGCTTACCAAGAAAGCTCCTCTTGAGCGGAAACCATGTATTGAGTTTCTTTATTCTCCATTACACACTGCTTGGCATACAAAAGACACCAAAAAAATTCTTGGTTATATAATTTTTGAAAATTGGAATAACATTTCCTAGGACACTAGTAAAGTAAAAGTTATGTTGTAAGAGATAGGATTGCTCGATTTTCTTGTATATCAAAAAGTTAGTTCAAACTAATGTTTTAGGGCCAGCAAGTCTTCCAGGGACTAATTTAAAGATGTTTATGTTTTTATTTAATACCAGCCATTTTAAATGTCTCATTCCAAATAATACCATGCCAATCTCTGAGTATAAATTTTATGAATAAATTTAGGAGTTGGAAAAGGAGACAGAAGCACTTTCTAGGGGTGACGTCAGTGTTCTATCCAACCCTACAGCAAAGTGTAGATAACTGAAGAAGTGGTTGATTTTTGTCATTGTCTTGACTACTCCCATCATCTCATCAACATCCTCAATAATACATACTTTTGACTGCCTATCATATAATGCGCTTATCAAGAATATGTGACTGAGACGTTTACTATTCAAGTGGGAAGAAGGACAAAGAAATCCCTTGCAATTATACAGTGGAAGTGACAAATAGATTCAAAGGATTAGATCTGATAGACAGAGTGCCTGAAGAACTATGGATAGAGGTTCGTGACATTGTACAGGAGACAGTGATCAAGACCATCCCCAAGAAAAAGAAATGCAAAAAGGAAAAATGGTTGTTTGAAGAGGCCTTACAAATAGCCAAGAAAAGAAGAGAATCTACAGGCAAAGGAGAAAAGGAAAGATATTCCCATTTGAATGCAGAGTTCCAAAGAACAGCAAGGAGAGATAAGGAAGCCTTCCTCAGTGATCAGTGCAAAGAGACAGAGGAAAACCACAGAATGGGAAAGACTAGAGATCTGTTCAAGAAAATCTGAGGTACCAAGGGAACAGTTCATGCAAAGATGGGCCCAATAAAGGACAGAAATGGTCTGGACCTAACAGAAGCAGAAGATAATAAGAAGAGGTGGCAAGAATACACAGAGCTGCACAAAAAAGATGTTCATGACCCAGATAACCACGATGGTGTGATTACTCACCTAGAGCCAGACATATTGGAGTGTGAAGTCAAATAGGCTTTAGGAAGCATCACTATGAACAAAGCTAGTGGAGGTGATGGAATTCCAGTTGAGCTATTTCAAATCCTGAAAGATGATGCTGTGAAAGTGCCACACTCAGTATATCAGCAAATTTGGAAAACTCAGCAGTGGCCATAGGACTGGAAAAGGTCAATTTTCATTCCAATCCCAAAGAGAGGCAATGCTAAAGAATATTCGAACTACCACACAATGCACTCATTTCCCACGCAAGAGATGGGGATTCAATAGAAATAGTGAGAGATTTTATCTTTGGGGGCTCCAAAATCACTGCAGATGGTGGCTGCAGCCATGAAATTAAAAGATGAAAAGCTATGACCAGCCTAGATAGCATATTAAAAGCAGAGACATTACTTTGTCAACAAAAGTCCGTCTAGTTAAGGCTATGGTTTTTCCACTGGTCATGTATGGATGTGAGAGTTGGACTATAAAGAAAGCTGAGCGCAGAAGAGTTGATGCTTTTGAACTGTGGTGTTGGAGAAGACTCTTGAGAGTCCCTTAGACTGCAAGGAGATCCAACCAGTCCATCCTAAAGGAGATCAGTCTTGAATAGTCATTGGAAGGACTGATATCGAAGCTGAAACTCCAATACTTTGGCCACCTGATGTGAAGAATTGACTCATTGGAAAATACCCTGATGCTGGGAAAGATTGAAGGCAGTAGGAGAAGGGGATGACAGAGGATTAGATAGTTGGATGGCATCACCGATGTGATGGACATGTGTTTGAGTAGGCTTCGGGAGTTGGTGATGGACAGGGAAGCTTGGCGTGCTGTGATCCATGGGGTGGCAAAGAGTCAGACACGACTGAACTGAACTGAACTGAACTGAAGGACAAACAAAAGGGCACTGACAGTGTCCCAAGAAAATGCAGAATGGGACTTCCTTGGCTGTGAAAAACATGTGTGTCCCCAGAGGAAAGCCTCAGCTCAACAGGAAAGACCTAGCTCTTTAAAACTGGATTATGGCATTACTCCTGAAGAAACAACAGGACCTTCTCACTCTGGTGAAAACAGGAAACTTGTATTCCTATTCCTGGCAGGAATTACTTGGTTGACTCCTTGCCACTTGCTTACAATCAGGCTCTGCTGATGAGTTTAAGGAGCTTCAGTTTTCAAAATGGGCTTGTAATTGCAGCTGTTGGAGGACCTAGGTCACAGCAACCTGGGGGTTGACATGAGGCTATAGTTGGGTTAATTTCCTAGCATTGCTATAACACGGTCCCCAAGACTGAGCAGCTTTCCCAACAGAAATGTATTATCTCACATTTCTGGAGTCTGTAAGCCCAAGATCAGATGTTGGCTAGATTAATTCCTTCTGTGACCGTAAGGAAGAGTGCCGCTCCCCTAATAACTGCAGTCTTTGGCATCTTTGGTTTGTACACATGATGCTTCAGTATCTCCGGAGTTCCCCCGGTGTGCATGTCTGTGTCCAAACTTACCCCTTTTATGAGGACAGCAGTCATTTTCGATTAGGGCCCACCTTACTCTGTATAATGCCAACTTAACTAATTATGTCTGCATCTGCCCTAGTTCCAGATAGGATCACATTCTGAGGCCCTGGGGTGTTAGGACATCAATATGCAAATGGGAGGGAAAACAGAAGATTCAACCCATTACAGTAGTAAAGCCCCATATTCTGCTATTGCTACCCCCTCCTGCCACAGATGAGGGTTCCTAGTGTTCTCGTCTCCTGTGCTGTGCTGTGCTTAGTTGCTCAGTCGTGTCTGACTCTTTGCAACCCCAAGGACTGTCACCCACCAGGCTCCTCTGTGCATGTGGATTCTTCAGACAAGAATACTGGAGTGGATTGCCATACCCTCCTCCAGGGGATTTTCCCAACCCTGGAATCAAACCCAGGTCTCCTGCATTGTAGGCAGATTCTTTACCATCTGAGCCACCAGGGAAGCCCAAGAATACTGGAATAGGTAGCCTAGCCCTTTTCTAGGGCATCTTCCCAACCCAGAAATCAAACCAGGGTTTTCTGGATTGCAGGTGGATTCTTTACCAGCTGAGTCCCCTGGTCAATGTTACTGTCTCCTAGTCCCCTGCTAAATGTCCTCCAGGTATTTCTGAGTGAATGGTGATGTTCTTAGAAACACCTGTCAGATACTGCTTGCTCTCTGCTGTCACCAACAGTCTGCTTCTTCCCTTGGGTACAGGTGACTCTCCTGGGTACCAACACCTGTGCCATGGGTCCTTTAGTCCACAGACCTTTGGCACACTGGCACTCCTACAACTTTGCAGTCTTTTTCACGCAAAGGGCTTTGTGAAGTACAGAGAAGCTTCTTTCCCCCATGGTCCTTACATGGTGCATGCCATCAGAGGGGCACTGAAGCAGGATAGCCTACATGCTGGCTGGCTATGTCACAAAGCTTTTAGTGAAAACAGATACCATGCTACACTTGGACTGACTTGAGTCCACTGATGTCTCAGGCCCAGGGATCAAGCCAGCCCTGCCTTCTTGCCTTTGTGTTCCATCAGCATGAACTCTTTTCCAGAAGGTGTTTATGTCCTGCATGCAAATCCCTTCCCTTTAGGCATCCAGAGCCCCACCATTGTATTAGACATGCTCAGGCAATGCTGAATATTATTTATTTTTTTTAATTTTTTTTAAATTTTTTTTGTATTTATTTATTTTTTTACACGAACTCCCAAACATGCTGATATTTATCTTTGGATCCTCTTGGAGTGTTTTATTTCCCTCTTAGCAACCTCCCTTCCACCTGTACATGTGTGTATGTTTGCAAGGGCCTGTGCATACTACATGTCATCTTGGGGCTTTCTCTCAAATTTCTAGCCTGAGGATTTCACTTCTGCCCTCATTTATTATAGTGGTGGTGGTTTAGTTGCTAAGTCATGTCTGACTCTTGTAATCCCAGGGACTGTAGCTTGCCAGGCTCCTCTGTCCTTGGGATTTCCCAGGCAAGATTACTGGAGTAAGTTGCCATTTCCTTCTCCAGGGGATCTTCCTGAACCAGGGATTGAAGCTATATATCCTTACTGATTCCTCACTAGCAGATTCCTTACTGCTGAGCCAGTTGGGAAGCACATATTTAGTATAGTAGTTTTTGTATAGTTTTGATCATTGAATTCTTTCTTCAGATATGACTGGACAGTCAAACGTGGGCCCCTGAGCCTAACCATCTGACTTCGTAATTTACCTGCTGTGTGAGTAAGGTCAGTTTACCAGTACATCAGTTTCCTATTTCCTAAAGTGGGGGAAACTTTATACTCAGCAATGTTGTTACATAACACAGTGTTATTATAAGAGCAAGTGGGTTAATGCACATTGTTTAGAACAATGCCTGGCATACAAGCTTCCGATTGGAACGTAGGTGAGGGGTTGGTTTCCCCTCCTTAGATAAGCTCCTTTCCTCCTTCTGAGTTACATTTGAGTGAAAGGATTTCTGAAACAAGTATCAACCTCCCAGTTTCCAATATTTGGGCAGTGATGTACTTATAGTTAATGGTTCTCACACTTTGGGGACTCCTGGGCAGAGGAATGGGGTTTCCTAGGTGGTGTTATTGGTAAAGAACCTGTCTGCCAAAGCAGAAGATATAAGAGGACATGGGTTGGAGCTCTGGGTTGGAAAGATCCCCCTGGAAGAAGGAATGGCAACCCACTCCAATAACCTTTCCTGGAAGAGTCCCATGGACAGAGGATCCTGGCAGGGTACAGTCCATGGGGTCGCAAAGAGTCAGACATGACTGAAGTGGCTTAGCACACACGGGTAGAAGAGCAGTTGGGTGTGCACCATGGAACATGGGCATTTGAATATTTTCTGATTCTGGGGGACTTTGATGCTGCAGGTAAGAAATGAAATTTTGTTAAACAGGTATTAGGTAACAAATGTATGCACAAATCAGAAAACGTCCTTTTAGTTTAGATCCTTCTAAGGCCAGCCTATTGACTTTTTAATTTGTTTAGCTGCAAACTTCCGCCCCACGAGACAGAAGATCCCTTGGCTACGAGGCCAAGCAGCCCGACACATCTGAGTCACAGCCATTAAAGCAACTTAGGGCAATCCCACTTGAGCTGATACTTTGGTAATTACTTGGATGTTTCTTTGTCCCTTTAAGGATTGAATTTAGAGATACCAACATTGAAATCCCATGAGCCTAGGATTTAGTCAATTAATAAAGACTTCAAATAAATAAAATATCCTTTTCTTTCTTATTTTATTTTATTTTATTGAGGATGGCTATGAGCTATTTAGTGGATTAAAAAAAAACACATCAAGGTGATTTTGCATCTCAGAACAACAATATTTATCAAGTAAGCTCAGGGGGACCGTTAGAAGTAAGATTACAAGGAGATGACAGTCGCCCGTGTGAAACCATCTTTGCCTCATATTTGACAGATGCTTCAGATAGCTGGATGAGATGAACAAACTGCTAAAATGAAACCGAAGTAGCATCTCTTCAACACATCAAGATGCTTTGATAAGAGCAAAAGAACAAACAGGAAAGGCAAACTGCATGCTCAGAATCACTGGGACGTCTAGAAGGATGACATGAGCTCCTGGGTGAGGCTATTTTATTTACTTGTGAAGTTTGATTGTTAGGATTATAGCTCAGATGTGACACCCAGGGTGACTAAGAGCCCAGGTGGAATAGCAATCTGTAGGACAATTAGAGCAGGAAGCCGGGAGGAGAGATGCTGGTCACAATATGCTTAGACCCAGGTTTCCCCCAACCATAGTGGCCATGTGCATGAAGCTTTGGAAGCCCCTGGTGAGGTGACTGTGTAAGCAACAAGTACAGGGCATGAGTGTGAGGGACTGATTCCATTTAGATGCTATTTCACAAACATACATTAAAAAGTTACAATTTAAAGAAAATGTTGCTTACAATCCGTGCATATGTGGATGTTTCTGTTTTCAGTGTTTGAAAAATGGAAATTCCTACGTCCATCTCAGAAATTCTATATCACGCTTTGGGGGCTGGGATTTGCATTATTTACTCACGTGCCAGGGGATTCTGATGAAGTCCATCAGGAGGCAAGGTTTGGAGATCGGAGTTCTGGTGTTTTGCCTAAAACATCAAAAATGACATGTTGATAAGCACATAACTTATGGATGAAGGTCCTTAGCCACACTTGCTATGCTCTTTCATTATAGCCATTTCTAGATGTACTCACTGGCATAAGAATCAATAATTTCATACTTAGACACATTACAAAAATAAAAATACTACAGGTACTCTTTATTAACCATGCTCCTTTTAGTTTCATTTGTTTTACGATTTGTGCTCTCTCTCTTTCTACACGCAAACACACAGAGACACACATCTTTTCTTCTGAGTTATTTGAGGCTAAGTTATGAACTTGGGCAAACTCCAGGAGATGGTGAGGGACAGGGAAGCCTGGCGTGCTGCAGCTCATGGGGTTGCCAGCGGTCAGGCACGGCTGGGGACTGAACAAGAGCAACACTGTGTACACCACAGCCTTTTCAGTTCAGTTCAGCTCAGTTCAGTCGCTCAGTCGTGTCCGACTCTTTGCGACCCCATGAACCGCAGCATGCCAGGCCTCCCTGTCCATCACCAACTCCCAGAGTTCACTCAGACTCATGTCCATCGAGTCCGTGATGCCATCCAGCCATCTCATCCTCGGTCGTCCCCTTCTCCTCCTGTCCCCAATCCCTCCCAGCATCAGAGTCTTTTCCAATGAGTCAACTCTTTGCGTGAGGTGGCCAAAGTACTGGAGTTTCAGCTTTAGCATCATTCCT
>SJYX01003298.1:251344-278422 GCA_006410675.1 Oreotragus oreotragus | reverse complement strand
CTACCGTGGCAGGGATGGACCGAGAGTGCATATTTGAGTGTCATCATAGCTGAGACCAAGCAGAGAAGATGAGGTCAGGATGTGAAAGAATTTGGGTACCAAGAGATTTGGGACTTTATCTTGTGTGTGCCAAAGAGTGACTGGAGGCTTATAGAGCATGGACGAGATCAGTGTTTTAGGAATTATGTGGTTCTCCTATGTAGGATTGCTTGAATGGAGGCAGTCTAGAGGCAGGGAAACCAGCTAGGGGGTCAAATGATCTGGGTGACAGGTGGTGACAGCCTAGACTAGGGCAACAGAGAGAATACATACTCTCAGGGAATGGCTCTCAGAGTCTTTTCAAAAGAAGCAGCAGGATGGGGAGAGGACCCCAAGTTCAAATGTTACAGCTTGTCACTTACTAGTGGTGGGACCTTCATATCTCTTGGTGTTGCTGAGTTGACTTTTGCTTCTGTAAATGAAAAGATAATATTCCTTCTCCATCCCACTGTCCTGGGTAGCCATGAAACTCCAATAAGGACGGTTTACAAAAAAAACAAAACAAAACAAAAAAAAACAACACTTTGCAACCCAGGAAACATCATGTGAGTTATTTTCATTATGAAAGGAAGAGTCAGCATGGTTGGGTGACTGATAAGTAGAGAAGAAAGGAAACTGTCAAAAATGACACCTGGATTTCTCCCAAGAGCAAGTGTGTTCTGGATGGGAAAAAGGGACTCTCTGAGACTTGGGGGAGGTATAAAGAGTCTGAATTTGAACAGGGTCATGGCAGACACNAAACAACACTTTGCAACCCAGGAAACATCATGTGAGTTATTTTCATTATGAAAGGAAGAGTCAGCATGGTTGGGTGACTGATAAGTAGAGAAGAAAGGAAACTGTCAAAAATGACACCTGGATTTCTCCCAAGAGCAAGTGTGTTCTGGATGGGAAAAAGGGACTCTCTGAGACTTGGGGGAGGTATAAACAGTCTGAATTTGAACAGGGTCATGGCAGACACAAGTGAAGACATGCACAGGAAGGCTGCGGAATCAGGACTGAAGCCCTGGTGAGTTCCAGGCAGGATGAAATAAGAGACTTATGCTCCTTGTTGTTCTGGAAAAGTCATAAGAAATGAGTAACAGGTTAATTTTCTGGGTTGATCACTTTTTTGTTTGTTTGTCTTAGGGATAATATCTGTTTAAATTCTGCTTTAGCTGGAAGCCAGGAATATTTCAGCTACTTAAGGCCTAAAATGGTACTGAACTGAATGGTAGCTCAGCTGGTAAAGAATCTGCCTGCAATGCAGAAGACCTGCATTCGATCTCTGGGTTGGGAAGATCCCCTGGAGAAGGGAAAGGCTACCCACTTCAGGATGGGGTCTCAAAGAGTCAGACACGACTGAGTGAATTTCACTAAGGACTAAAATATATCACAGGGAGAGAAAATTAACAGTAGGAGACTGACCTTCACATTTGCCTGAGACTGGAGGGTTCCCAGCACTTGAGAACTGCAGCTAAAACTGGGAGGAGTCTGGGCAGTTAAGGGTGAGATAGATGGGCACCCTAACAGGTGCAGAAGAAGCAGGAGGCGGTGAGATGGTAGCTCCTAGATTATCGAATGGCTACTGAAACCAGACTTGGGGGGCTCAAGGAGGATGAAGAAGTGCAGCTAGAAAATACTCTAACTTAGTATGAGACATTCTGGAGAGCTACAGGGTCTCGCTGAGTTCTTTAAAGTGTCACAAAAGCCTCTCCTGGGAAGAAAGAAAGCTGGCATCTTCAATACTCCAAACAGTTCCAAGGGTGGGGCTTATAACATCAAGTTATGAAGGAAATCTGTGAAAAATATGTGGAAGTGATTGAAGATAGGCTGACTAATAAGGATACGTGTGTACTTGGTACTTTGTATACAAAGGTCTGTATAGTCAAAGCTATGGTTTTTCTAGTAGTCATGTACAGATGTAAGAGCTGGACCATAAAGAAGACAGAGTGCTGAGGAACTGATGCTTTCAAGCTATGGTGCTAGAGGAGACTCAAGAGTCCCTTGGATTGCAAGGAGATCATACCAGTCAATCCTAAATCCACCCTGAATATTCATCGAAAGCACTGATGCTGAAGCTGAAGCTCCAACAATTTGGCCACCTGATGTGAACAGCTGATTCACTGAAAAAGACCCTGATGCTGGGAAACACCAAAGGCAGAAGGAGAAGAGGGTGACAGAGGATGAGAAGGTTTGATAGCATCACTGATCCAATGGACATGAACTTGGGCCAACTCCAGGAGATGGTAAGGGACAGGGAGATCTGCTGTGCTACAGTCCATGGGGTTGCAAAGAGTTGGACATGACTTGGCAACTAAACTACAATACGTGTCCTTTGTCCTTTGGGAATCGATTTTTTGTGAAGTTGCTCTGAGAAGACATTTTTCCTCTGTGTATTTGATGTGAGTTTAGATTTACCTGATTCAAGACAGAAACATCTTTTTTACTTTGATCAAAGACCAGGGAATAGAAAGATGGATGTTGGCATGGAGCAGGACTGGGTGGGAATGTTCCCATCTTGTCTCTTAGGAGGAAAGGCCTGGATGACCTCACCAAGGGGTGATGGTGGCCTCACCAAAGTGAGAGCAGAGCTTCATCGAGGGAGCAGGTCCAAGAAGTANAGAAACATCTTTTTTACTTTGATCAAAGACCAGGGAATAGAAAGATGGATGTTGGCATGGAGCAGGACTGGGTGGGAATGTTCCCATCTTGTCTCTTAGGAGGAAAGGCCTGGATGACCTCACCAAGGGGTGATGGTGGCCTCACCAAAGTGAGAGCAGAGCTTCATCGAGGGAGCAGGTCCAAGAAGTACAAGGACCCTCATGTTCTGAACTTTCTGGACTAAGCGACTCTGAGAGGCTAGATGTTTTGCCACTGCAGATTTCCTTACCCAGCTGTGAGCTTTTGTGGATGATCCAGAATTAAATGGGGCTCTGATAACTGGGGAAACCAAGAATCATTAGAAAAACATCAACTGCACCTGGGAAGCTCTTAACTTAAAAAAAAAAAAAAAAAGAAGCATATCCTTAAAAATACTTCATGTGTTAAAGTCCTAACCCCTAGTGCCTCAGCACATTGATCTGATTTGGAAAATAGGGTCATTGCAGATGTAATTAGTTAAATGAGTTTGTGAAAGTGGGTCTGTACTCCCTTATGATTACAGTCGGGTGTCCCTTTAAAAAGGAGAAATCTGGATGCAGGCTGCAAGCAGGGAGGATGCCATGTCAACCTGAAGACAGATTGGGGTGAAGTTTCTACAAGCCAGAGAATGCCAAAGGTTGACCCAAATACCAGAAATTTGTAAAGACTTGGAACCCATTCTCCCTCACAGCCTCAGAAGGAGCCAACTCTGCTGACACCTTGATGTAAGATTCCTAGCTTTCCGAATGCTGAGACAATGAATGCATCTCTTTAAGTTGACCAATATGTGGTGCTTTGTTATAGTAGCCCCGGGAAACAGATACACCAATAAAGTTTTATCTGTACATTTTCTCTTCCAAACAAAAACAATAGAATGTCATTTTACCATTGCTTATTTACTTTTAGGTTAAGTCAGAAAGCGTAGCAAGGTCCACATTTTCAAAGTTATGGTTTCCCCAGTAGTCACATACGGATATGAGAGTTGGACCATAAAGAAGGCCGAGCACAGAAGAACTGATGCTTTCAAATTATGATGCTGGAGAAGACTCTTGAGAGTCCATTGGACTGCAAGGAGATCAAACCAGTCTGTCCTAAAGGAAATCAGTCCTGAGTATTCATTGGAAGGACTGATGCTGAAGCTGAAGCTCCAATACTTTGGCCACCTGATGTGAAGAACTGACTCATTGGAAAAGAGCCAGATGCTGGGAAATATTGAGGGCAAGAGGAGAAGGGGATGATAGAGGATGAGATAATTAGATAGCATCACAACTCAGTGGACATGAGTCTGAGCAAACTCTGGGAGATGGTGAAGGACAGGGAAGCCTGGTGTGCTGCAGCCCATGGGGTCACAGAGTCGGACGCAACTGAGTGACTCAACACAGCAACAAGAAAGTTAGTTTGAGAGATCACTTCTAAACAAACTGAAAACCACTATACAAACCAGAAGAAACCAGAAATATTTTTATTCATTTTTGTCAAGAAATCTTTTTTCAAAAATCATGATTGGCCGTCACTCACGTGTGTACAGACTTCCCAGGTGGTGCTAGTGGTAAAGAACCTGTCTGCCAAAGCAGGAGGTATAAGAGACACGGGTTCAGTCCCTGAGTCGGGAAGATCCCCTGGAGGAGGGCATGGCAACCCACTCCAGTATTCTTGTCTGGAGAATCCCATGGACAGAGGAGCCTGGTGGGCTACAGTCCACGGGGTTGCAAAGAGTCGAATAGGACTGAAGCAACTTAGCATGCATGCACACACAAATTTGCATACAGTAGGATTTCCCCCGTTAGCCGTGATCATTTATGAAATGAAATATTAGTTGAAGGTCTCAAAAGATTGGCAATAAAACTGCTGAAAGACTTTTGATCTCTAGGAAGCACTGAGGACAGATGCTGCTTCATTCCTCTTGTAAAATTCTTTGTTCTTTTCACTCCACTTACAGATGCAATAGGAAAACATATAATACATTTCCATCTTAGTACCATAACATTAATCCAGGTCCTTATCATATGAAACTGCATAGGGATACAATCTTTTAGAAGACATAAATAATTCTCCATCTTACATTTGGAAATACTTTGATCTTTCTGTATATTTCTTCACAGCAAGATTCCTGCAAACCTGTTTTACTGATTTATAGACTGGTTAAACAAATAGGGTCATAATAGTAGAGGTTTAAAATTTCATTTTAAATATAAGCTACCAAAAGGATAAAGATAATTTTACTATGTCCTGAAAGATTCTGAATTACGTGCCAGCCTGTTACCTCCCATTCCAAAGTCAACACCACAGACTTAGTTTTCATGTATTTACTTTTCTCCTGTTTTATTAACTCTGTTAATGGACTCTAAAAGATTCTTTAAAGCCTCATCCTCCCTTGAAAATTTTAATATTCAAGAGAAATGTTCTTTCTTGTAGCATTCCTACTTTGCTGGTTCTAATGGTCCTAATAGTCTTTCCAGCCCATTGAGGATTAGGGTGATTAAGGGATTGGTGGGAAAGGGTGCTGGAGAGGAGAGTGTATCCTAGAAGGTCCTTATTCATTCCTTGATAAAGATCTGAGATTCCTTTCACAGGGGGTGGGGAGCTGCTGAAGGATATGAACCAAGGAAATGATGGGATCAGATTTGCATCTCGGAAAAACCGCTCTGGAAGCAGCTTGGAGAAGGGATTCATGGCCTGGGGTGGGGGTATCAGAGAAGAATCAGAGATCTGGTCAAAAGGCCTCTGAAGCACCCAGACAGGGTGGCATCGTGGGGCTCGGGGAGAAAGTATAGATGGACTCAATGAGATTTTGTCAACTATCCAGCACTACCCATTCATTAGTCACTTCACTGTTAAAAACGCAGGTAATATTAATTGATTGACCCATTCTTTGTAGGAAAATATAGTTTAGTGGTTGGTACTGTTTAAATGAGCACTCTAAGAAAATCACGGGTCATTATTTGCCCCTAGATGTTTCCACCCCCAACTCCATTAATCTCATTCTAAGGAATTCAACCCACTTCAGATCAAGAAAATAGAGTGAGGTGAGCTCTTGGGTCACAGAGCTCCCTGGGCTAGTCCAGAGGGTCAGCTATGTTACGGTATTTCTTTGCTGTGTCTGTCGTCTGAAACGCTTGGGGTCATTCCTTTCTGATAGGCATAGACAGAGCTGGAGATGAACTAAGCCTGGATTCCCAGTGTGTCGGGGTGGGGCATTGGAGAGTTTGCGTAGCATCCAGTGGCCCTGCTCATAGTAGTTGAGGGAAGTGGTCAGCGATCTCTGAGAACTGGATGCACTGCTGTGGCCTTAGAGGGACCCCTGCCATTCTCCAAGGGGAAACGCCAACCTTGGCCAAAGGTCTGGCTGCAGTGACATCCTCTCCAATCCTGGAGCAGGTAAAGCCTCGCTTACAGGTGTGATGAAATCTATTTCATGCAGCAGGCCAATAGGTGGCAGAACAATCTTTGCTACGTGCCACAGTGAGGATATATAGAGAAATCACCATTAGCAGAGCTCCACCGCTCAGCTTTGATAATGAGCGTCCCGAATGATTCTATAACCGTGCAGTTACACGTCTTTATAAATTTTGCGTATTATATATTAATGTTGTGTAAAAGGTATTCAGCTAATGATAATTGTAAGCCCCAGCACAATTCCTCCAAGTATTTATAGACACTGTTTACTTAAATCTTACCTTCCTGTGGCTAGAATTTTTTCTCTAATTTTATGGGATATTTCCACTTTTTTAGTGTGCAGAAACAAAGGTGAAAATAATTCTAATTTTAGGCTATTTAAACCTACTATTCTCTATTGATTAGAAAAGCAGAATATACAGGGAGGACTTATCTCCTTGATTTCAAAAAGTCAAGCACCTAATAACAGATTCACAGATGTCCTGAAATCTTGGAATTAGAGAGCTGGAAAGATCGGTCTATTTGAAACCTTAAAATTTTGTTCTTAAGATGGAAGTTAAGATATTGGCTCCAGGAGTTGGTGATGGACAGGGAAGTGTGGCATGCTGCAGTCCATGGGGTTACAAAGAGTCAGACACAGCTGAGTGACTGAACTGAAGATATTGGCTTAGAGTCCTCCCCAATATTATTCTAACTATATATGTTTTGTTAACATATGCTGCTGCTGCTGCTGCTGCTGCTAAGATGCTTCAGTTGTGTCCAACTCTGTGCGACCCCATAGACGGCAGCCCACTAGGCTCCTCTGTCCCTGGGATTCTCCAGGCAAGAATACTGGAGTGCGTCACCTTTTCCTTCTCCAGTTAAAACTGGTTTTTCCTGCATTAAAACTCAGTATTGAGAGCTAACCTGCTGCTGCTGCTAAGTCACTTCAGTCGTGTCCGACTCTGTGTGACCCCATAGACGGCAGCCCACCAGGCTCCCCCATCCCTGGGATTCTCCAGGCAAGAATACTGGAGTGGGTTGCCATTTCCTTCTCCAATGCATGAAAGAGAAAAGTGAAAGTGAAGTCGCTCAGTCTGTCCGACTGTTAGCGACCCCATGGACTGCAGCCCACTAGGCTACTCCGTCCATTGGATTTTCCAGGCAAGAGTACTGGGGTGGGGTGCCATTGCCTTCCCCGGGAGAGCTAATCTAGGAACATCCAAATAGGAAGATTTTATAAACAGTCACAGATGTGCTGGGCTTCCCAGGTGGCGCTAGTGGTAAAGAATCTGCTTGCCAACACAGGACCAGCGAGAGATACCAGTTTGCGGGGTCTGCTCCTGGGTGGGGTAGAGCCCCTGGAGGAGGAAATGACAACCCATTCCAGTCTTCTTTCCTGGAGAATCCCATGGACAGAGGAGCCTGGTGGACTACAGTCCATGAGGTCGCAGAGAGTCGGACACGAATGAGCGACCAGCACGCACAGATGTCCTGGTGGCCGATCTCCAATACATAGTGCTCTCTGGGGCTTCGTCTGCCTTGGCACACGCTTATGGGGTTTCCTCTGCCCCTCATCTTCGATTTTATTCCCTGATGGTCAAGTCAGGGCTCGGATGAGAGTGGGGTGAGGGAGGCATGGCCTGGGCCACATCATTTAAGGGGACACAAAAAACCTTAATCATCAAGATGGTCGCAGAGAGTCGGACACGAATGAGCGACCAGCACGCACAGATGTCCTGGTGGCCGATCTCTAATACATAGTGCTCTCTGGGGCTTCGTCTGCCTTGGCACACGCTTATGGGGTTTCCTCTGCCCCTCATCTTCGATTTTATTCCCTGGTGGTCAAGTCAGGGCTCGGATGAGAGTGGGGTGAGGGAGGCATGGCCTGGGCCACATCATTTAAGGGGACACAAAAAACCTTAATCATCAAGATAAACAACTTCTTCAATGCAATGTTTCTGAAAATCAAAATACAGAAAAATCCCAGTGATTAAGATGTCAAGAAACTGCATAGCAATAGGATCAGGAGCAGTGCTATGCTTAGCCCTGTTTGAACCTGAGGCAAGAAGAAACACTAGGGACACCGAGCCTGCCTTTTTCTTCTTTAATTAACTTTTATTGGCATATAGTTGCTTTACATTATTGTGATAGTTTTTGCTGTGTAGGAGAATCCTACAGCAGCAGCAGCAGCAGTGTCCATTATATGTTTCCATGTGTCTACTCTTCTTTGGGTTTCCTTTCCCTTTAGGTCACTACAGAGCATGAATGGAGTTCCCTGTGCGATACAGTAGCTTCTCATTAGTTATTTGTTTTATGCATAGTATTTCTAGTGTATATATGTCAACCCAGTTCATCTCACCACCACCCCTTTCCCTTTTGGTATTCTTGACATCTGTGCCTCTATTTCTGCTTTTGCGAATAAAATCTATACCATTTTTTCTAGATTCTACATATATCAATGAATATATGATATTTGTTTTTCTTTTTCTGACTTCACTTTGTATGATAGTCTCTAAAGTCCATCCACATTGAGCCTATCTTTAAATTTTGATATTTTGTTCATCGTGAGTTTGGGCATTGATTTTTCCTTTTTAAAATACTGCATAAAATGTTACTTATCATGATTCCTACATTTTGAGGGTTCTTCCCTAAACCCTGCTCCAGGCTAGCGCCTCGCTGTGCTCACCCTGATCTGAGGCTGCTTGTTCTCAGGGTTTGCATACTCCTTGTTGAAGGTCTGGAAGCCCTTCTCAAGGAGAGGTCCATGGCCCCTTCAAGGCTGTTTGTCATCCAAAGGAAGAACAGTACTGAAACGCAGAGAGAGTAAGGATGTCAGGAAATTGTTGATGTTTCTCAGGGTGGCCTCAATTTTTAAAAGAAATATATATTATATTCTTAAGGCATTTCTTTTGTCTCATCTCTCTCTTTTTATTAATTCCCAATTTTGCTTGCAGCCCACGCACACCCTTAGTCTGCACCCTAGGCAGCTGAGCTCCAGCTAGATCTGAAGATGCTTAGATAGTTCTGAAAGCAACTCTCTTGCTGAAGTCTTCAGCGCCCACATCACTGCTTCTTCAACTAGATCTCTAATGGAAGAAATTGGCATGACCTGGGACTTTGAGTTTTAATTCACCTGAATTATCTCACTAACTGTCAAACTGAATCCAAACCTTTGGCTCAGACAGTAAACCTGCCTGCAATGCAGGGGACCTGGGTTTGATCCCTGTGTTGGGAAGATCCCCTGGATAAGGGCATGGCTGCCCACTCCAGTATTCTTGTCTGGAGAATTCCATGGACAGAGGAGCCTGGTGGGTCACAGAGAGTCGGACNTGAATCCAAACCTTTGGCTCAGACAGTAAACCTGCCTGCAATGCAGGGGACCTGGGTTTGATCCCTGTGTTGGGAAGATCCCCTGGATAAGGGCATGGCTGCCCACTCCAGTATTCTTGTCTGGAGAATTCCATGGACAGAGGAGCCTGGTGGGTCACAGAGAGTCGGACATGACTGAGCGACTAACACTTTTCACTCCTTGCAGATCACTTGGGGTTATTGCCTCGTGGCACTGGGGACAACATGGCTTGTTAGCGGTCCCTTTTGCCACAAGGAACAGCTTGCTTCCAAGAATTTCCTTGATTCTGTTTTCTGCTCTCAACATCTATAGAAAGAGTCTCCTCACAGTACAGGAAGCATCCCAACTTAGTCACTCTCTTTCTTACTGTTCCCATTATTTGGTCTGTTCTCAGATGGCTATGCACCAGCTCAACACTTTCCTGTGGAATTTGCTTTGAAGTTTGCCACAGGAAACATTTTGCTACGAATGGAGATGAGCATCTTTGAAAGAGCAAAGTGCAACTGTTTGTTCTATTCAACTCCTTTTCCTCTCTTTCCACTTTTCAAAGGTACTTGACTTCAAGTTTTGCTTATAGAAAACAAACCTGTGGTTACCAAGGTGAAAGTGTGGGGACGGATCAATTAGGAATTTGGGATTAACAGATACACAGTACTATATATAAAATAGATAATCAGCAAGGACCTACTGAATAACACAGGGACCTATACTCAACATTCTGTAATAACTTATAAAGGAAACAAATCTGAAATCAGTTATATTGGCTACATATGTATGAAAGGTGAAAATGTTAGTTGCTCAATTGTGTCTGACTCTTTGCGACCCCATGGACTGTAGCCCGCCAGGCTCCTCTGTCCATGGGATTCTCTAGACAAGAACACTGGAGTGGGTAGCCATTCCCTTATCCAGGGGATCTTCCCCACCCAGGGATCAAATACAGGCCTCCTGCATCACAGGTAGATATTTTTTTACTATCTGAGCCATCAGGGAAGCCATCAGTTCAGTTCATTTCAGTCACTCAGTCGTGTCCGACTCTTTGCGACCCCATGAATCGCGGCACACCAGGCCTCCCTGTCCATCACCATCTAAAAACCTCCTGCCCCCTTCCAATCACTGACTATCCACCAAAAGTGATCATGCAGCTAATTTCAAACACCATACATGAGTTTTGTTTAATTTTTAAACTTCATCCAAATAGAATCATATAGTAGGTTCTGTTTCATGTTTGGCTTTCCCTCCGGCCCCCTCAAAATAGCTTGTGAATCCACCCACAATGTTTTCTTCAGTTGTGGTTATTCATTCCCATTGTTAGTATGTAATCTTTTCCCAATGGCACCCCACTCCAGTACTCTCGCCTGGAAAATCCAATGGACGGAGGAGCCTGGTGGGCTGCAGTCCATGGGGTCGCTAACAGTTGGACAGACTGAGCGACTTCACTTTCACTTTTCTCTTTCATGCACTGGAGAAGGAAATAGCAACCCACTCCAGTATTCTTGCCTGGAGAATCCCAGGGACGGGGGAGCCTGGTGGGCTGCCATCTATGGGGTCACACAGAGTCAGACACGACTGAAGTGACTTAGCAGCAGCAGCACCTCTTCATTTATCCATTCTACTGTGGATGAACATTGGGTTGTTTCCAGTTTAGGGCTGTTATAAAGTAGCCTACTCTAAACATGCTTGCTTGTATCATTTGATAAATACATGAACACAATTCTTTCAGAAATGTACATAAGAATGAAATTGCTGCATCTTCAAGAATGCCAGTGTCTAAAACGGTCGAATCAGTTCGTACTACCAGAGTAACACATACGTTCCACTGCTCCCCTTCTTTACCAACGCTTGGTATTGCCAAATATTTATCAGTCTAGCCCTTCATGGGCTGCTGTGTGGTTTTATGTCATTGTGTCTTTAATTTTTATTTCCTTGAGGACATGAAATTGACCACCTTTTTCATTTATCAGCCATTGGTGAAATCTCGAAGTCTCCTGCCCACTTTTCTGTTGGATTCCAAGTCTGTTTTCATTGATTTTTCCTTTTCCTTTTACATGCCAGATATGAGTCCTGTTTTAGATGCATACTTCACAAAGAGCTCCTCCTGAAGTCTGTGCTTTCACTGACTCAGTGGTGGTTTACGTGCATGGTACCCAGCCATTGATTTTATGAAGACATTCTTTTCCAGTCCCATCAGGAAGGACAACTGAAACCCTTCTTTTTTATTTCAGAAGAACACCTGTACATGACTAGCTCTTTCCCAGTATGCTAACTCTCTGCTCCCTTAAATATGAGAATGTGACTGTCTGGACCTTCCATTGATTTAACCCATCAATGGCATCTTGCTAATTGGACAGGACACACAAGATAGTACCAAGGATGCTGAAGAGGTCTCTGTAAGAAGCATGAGCTCTGAAGTGTGAGAAATAAACTACCTTAATATCTAAGGGTCTAGTGGTCTGGAACACTCTGGGACTAGTGGCATTTTTAGGGCTCTAGTGGCCTGGAGCATTCTGGGGCTTTCTACCAAAGAAAATGCCAGATTACCGCATCCATCCTTCCTCTACCACTAAGAAGGAAGCATGGTGTCTAGCAGCCCTGGCTGAATCCCGGAGGAAACGCATATCCTGCTTTTGGAATGGTGCTCCAGCCCATACACCCTGCAGCACAGAAGGCTGCTGGCTCTGAGGAGGACCAGGGAAGGGCTCTGAGACAGGTCCCCCTTTGGTGTCCTGCACGGCCACTCTGGCCCTACGACCCCACAGGCCCTAAGGCACTACCGGTGCCCGTGGTGGGGAAAGATGCTGGGTGGGCTTTACGTGTGTGTGTTCAGCTGCTCTGTCTTATCTGACTCTCTGGCAGCTCCACGGGCTACAGTCCACCAGGCTCCTCTGTCCCTGGGATTCTCCAGGCAAGAATACTAGAGTGGGTTGCCATTTCCTCCTCCGAGGGCTCTTCCTGACCCAGGGATCGAACCTGCATCTGATTGTGTCTCCTGCATTAGCAGGCAGATTCTTTACCGCCATGCCCTAATAAGGAGACTCACAATGTAGACCTTATATGTCTGGAGTAGGGTCTTTCCAACACACAGCAGCCAGTGTGACCCTTGGTCCTGGTAGAGAAAGAACACCTGATCCCAGGTGGCCAGACTTCCCATAAATATAACCATGGTGAGTGGCAGGAAGGGAGGCTATGCTTGGGTTCACCAAGGGTGCCCTAGCTTCTGCAGCCACGATGTCCATTGTGTCAACAGCCAAGGTTGGCACTGAGCCTCTGAGACAGCACCATTCCTTAAAGAGGTCAGCTACCCACTTGACATCAAGTATATTTCACTGGAGCCTATCCTCCCTGGAGAGGGTGTAAATCATCTTGATTGAAATTGACACGTACTCTGATAGAGAAGCCCTGGGCCAGAACCACCACCTCAGGGCTCAGGGGACAGGTGCTCTTCCTGGAGACAGCTGCCTTCCCCAAACACCCCTCCTCCCCAGTTGCAACCCACATCCAGAGAGGGACAGTGTGGGGGTTCCAAGACCTGGTCCCCATGCCTCTAAACCAAGGGCCAGTCCTGGGTGAGAAGGTGGAGTGGGGGAGGTTGAAGGAGGCCAGACTGTAGGGAAGAAAATTAGCTTCTTTGGTGAGCAAGAGAAAGAAAGCACTGGAGGTGTGAATAGAGTTACTGCCATCAGACTTGCATTTTATGAAAATAGCTCCAGCTGCCAGGTTGAAGTCAGTTGTTGGGGCAAGAGTCCAGCAGGGGCCAGTAGGGATTCAGGATAGAGGCAGAGAGAAAGCCATGGTCCCCAACCTGTGGAGCCACTTGTGATATTAATGCCTTCCCTAAAGGAAGCCAACTCTGAATATTCATTGGGAAGACTGATGCTGAAGCTGAAGCTCCAGTACTTTGGCCGCCTGATGCAAAGAACCAACTTCTTGGAAAAGACCCTGATGCTGGGAAAGATTGAAGGCAGGAGGAGAAGGGGACAACAGAGGATGAGATGGTATCCTCTCATTGGAGACGGCATCACTGATTCAATAGACATGAGCAAACTCCAGGAGATAGTGGAAGATAGGGAAGCCTGGCGTGCTGCAGTCCATGGGGTTGCAAAGAGCCAGACATGCCTTAGCAACTGAACAACAACAGAACGTCATAGAGAAGGGACACAGCTGGGCAGCAAGTAAGGACTGGCACGTGACAATTCCACTGAGCTCATTGTCCGCCTCTTGACCGTGTGTGTCTCAGTGCCAATCAGGGCAGCTACCGACTCCTGTAATGGTCACCCCTGTGCCTGCGGACACCAGCATCTCAGCATCTTTCCAAGCCTGCTTTGCCCATGGTGCGCTCATCTTGGGGTGGAACTCTATAGCATTTTTCCTGACACCCTCTTCTCTGGGGAAAGGAAGATCAGAGGAATGAATGGACAAATCAATAAATCATCCCCACAAGCACTCTCTATAGTAGATTTTCTAATGTTCCCATCTTACAGAGGAGACTGATGCTCAGGGAGGCCAAGTATCTTGCAGAACTAGGTCAAGACATGACATGAATCCAGATCCAACTGCAAATCCCAAACCAGGTTTTGAATCATAGCTAGACAGGTAATGGGCATAAAAATATTTGGGGGAAAATGTTGTTAAAAATACTGTTCTAAACTGAATATATACGTATACACACCCACTCATATGGCTTCCCAAGGGACTCGGTGGTAAAGAATCCACCTGCCAATGCAGGAGCTGCAGAAGGCATGGGTTCGATCCCTGGGTGGGGAAGATCCCCTGAAGGAGGAAATGGCAACCCACTCCAGTATCCTTATCTGGCTGCAGAAGACATGGGTTCGATCCTGGGTGGGGAGGATCCCCTGAAGGAGGAAATGGCAACCCACTCCAGCATCCTTATCTGGGAAATACCATGGACAGAGGAGCCTGGTGGGTTACAGTCCACGAGGTTGCAAAGAGTCAGACATGACCGAGCGACTTGAGCACACAGGAAGAGGAAGAGAAAGAGATCTTTCCAGGAGCACACACTGAGGAAAGGCCGTGTGAGCACACAGTGGCGAGAAAGCAGAGGTCTGCAACCTGACGCCCCCTCTGCCGTCACCTGGGCTCAGATTCCCCAGCCTCCAAGGCTGTGAGAAGTAAATGTTTGTTGTTTAAGCTGCCTGGGCTACAGCCCCAGCTAAGATATGGAGAAGGAAATGGCAACCCACTCCAGTAGTCTTGTCTGGGAAATCCCATGGACAGAGGAGACTGGTGGACTCAAGTCCATAGGGTTGCAAAGAGTCAGACACAACTTGGCAACTAAACAACAACAGCAGCTAAAATAGAGATCTGTATGTTATATACACAGGCACATAGGGAGATGACTTTGCTGGGGTTTAAGCGTCGAATTAGGTTTGTAGCCTTTTAATGTTCCTTTGCGTGGCTTACCTGGCATGACATTAATTGCGGCAAGCTTAAAATGACGTTGCATTCAATTTTCTTTCCTCTTGAATGCCAGCCACACAGCCTGTTTACAGGAAGCTCCAAACAAAAGTGGAAGAAGAAGAAAAAAAAGGTTCAATCAATTTTTCTTCCCACTAATTGAGAATTTATTGCTGGTTGGTTTGCTCACAATAGCAAGGAGGAAGACTCATCCTTCGGTTTCTGGGTCTTGGCTGCTAATTGGAATCTAGTTTATTCTTGATGGCTGCCGCAGAAAGAAACAGAGCTGAAGATGAAACGATGCTTTTATCTTTTTACTGGCTTTTCTGCAGGACGAGAGGGGCTTTCTAGGATGTGGTGGGCTTACCCCTCAGCCTGCTGCACTCCGGCAAGACGGGCCGGGGGGAGCTACTGTCAATGCGTCTTTTAGGAGAAACATCCCATAGACTTGTGTTCAGTTACTTATTCCTTGACTCACATATTCATATTCTGATGAGCTTCGCCGACTGCCTGCTAAGCAGGAGCCCTGTGCTGGACCTCGTTGGCAGGAGAGAAACAGGCCCCACAGTCATATGTGTGTTCTACTGGATGTGGCAAGGACTAGGAGGACTGGGGTGGGGGAGCGAAAGAGACCCATCATCCCAGGGATTCAGAAAAGTCAATTCACTGAGCTTTCCAGGGCAGATAGAGGTCCAGGGTGTCAAGAAGAGGGCAGGGGAATTCCAGAGGGGAGCCCAGGAGCCAGGAGGTGCCATGTGGGGGGAGCAAATGGCTGTTGAGGGCAGAGTGTGATGAAGCGTCTTTAACTGTGTCTACATCCAGGGCAGATGGAGCCCTAGAGGGTCCTGAGGAGGGGAGCAGGTCAGAGACCCCAAAGGGAAGTTTTAAAGCCACTGCTCGGGTAGGGGTTGGGTTGTGGAGGGAAGAGTGAGGCAGGGGGGTGAAGGAAGGGCAGGGGCCAGAAGACAGAGCCAGGTCCGGAGGGAGGGGGAGACAGCTTCCTTTCTGGACGGCAGGGGTCCTGGCCCCAGGGCTTCAGGGCTGGTGAGCATCAGCAGCAGTGCGCTTACTGCCATGCAGGAGATGAGTGAGGCTGGCTCACCAACCAAGGGAATGAGAGGGCCATGCCCACTGCCCTTTACAAGGGCAAGATGCATTCCCACCCAGACCCACTGGAAGCTCACAGCGCGTGGACATGCCTGGTATCTGCACGGAGCAGACAAGGACCCCCAGGCCCTGATTTGCCCCTGTGGACCTTTCTCAGCTCTGCACTCACCTCCCCCAGCTAGCTAGTCTACTCCCAGCTTCGCAGAGTGCTTTGCTGGGTGCGTTTGGTCAGCCTTGACTCTGTGTTCCTGGCCTCACCCTTCTCGAGCGGCCCTACCTCTCCCTCCTCTTCACCAGTGACTTGCCTCATCACCACTGGAGTCCAAACACTCCGGCCTGGGTCCCAATCCCTCCTTCTTCCCAGGCTCCTTCTGTCTACTATGCCCACTGCCTGGACCAGTAACCACCTGCTCCTAACCCCTTACAGCCCAGGTCTTTTGTAGCCAAAATGTCCCTCTACCGAAAGTTCACCCCTATCCACATTCATCGCCTTCATAACTGAAATCAATTTCAGAAATTTCACGTGGATCTGTGTGATTTTTGTTTAGGGCCCCCATGTGTGTGCGTGCTCACTCAGTTGCTTCAGTTGTGTCTGACCCTTTGCAACCCCGTGGACTGTATCCCACAGGCTCCTCTGTCTGTGGAATTCTCCAGGCACAAATACTGGAGTGGGTTGCCATGCCCTCCTCCGGGGGAACTTCCTGACCCAGGAATCGAACCCAAGTCTCCTGCAGTGCAGGTGGATTCTTTACCCACTGAACCACCTAGGAAGCCCAGGGCCCCCATACCTACCTTCATAGCCTTCAGTTCAGTTCAGTCGCTCAGTCGTGTCCAACTCTTTGTGACCTCGTGGACTGCAGCACGCCAGGCCTCCCTGTCCATCACCAACTCCTGGAGTTTACCCAAACTCATGTCCGTTGAGTCGGTGATGTCATCCAACCATCTCATCCTCTATCGTCCCCTTCTCCTCCCGCCTTCAATTTTTCCCAGCCTCGGGTCTTTTCATAGGCTCAGGCGTGTAGAGTTATTCTGAGGAAAGTCTCAGAATATGCCAAGAATTGGCCCACAGTAACTGGTCAAGAAGTACTTTGAAGGAAAGATAAGAGAGTTGGGGTAGAGGCAAAATTCCAGAAAAAGTTCCTGGATCTAGTCCTGTGCACTTGTGGTGACTTCCTGTTACCTTCCCGTGGCCATGAGCAAGTCCATCCTTGCTCTCGGGCCTAACCCGGCCCGCCTGTAGCTGGGAGGGTTTACGGTAGATGGACCACCTGCTCTTTTCTACCTGGCATCCAACAGCCTGTGGAAGGCTGCCCCCTGGTGTCCACGACTGTCAGTGGCAAGCACACAGTTCAGCTGCCTCTGGCCACCCAGGAAAGGTGTCCCAGGTAGCACGGGTTTGTCTGAGTAAGTCATCGGCCTGTTGGCCAGGGTGATTAACTCCGGCATTTTCTTTAGGTTGCTTTTGTCAGGGAAGCTCACTTCTGTCCATAAATGGACAGAGTGATTCAGAAGTCTGAATCACTAGGAGTCTGAGTGGGAAGGGAGGTCAGGGATTGAGCGTCTCATCCAGGGATGGCCAAACACGGCACTCGTGTCAGAACTCCCATGCTGCACACTGACAGGCATCGCTAGTAGATGTCAGTGCCCTTCCCTGCTGGGCTAAGACTAAACGCTCACGTCTCTCGAAACACAGCGCTGCAGGGAGCCATTAACAATCAATTCACATCAACCTGTCAGATGAAACCGCAAGAAATGAGGGTGCCTGGCTCAAAGCAGATGTCCCACAGCTGGACGTGTTGGATGAATGGACTCTGTGCAGAAGGGGCCCTAACAAAGGATGCGGAGTCAGGGGAGCAGCAGTGGGCTGGGGGGAGACATTGCCACCCCTAATGAGGAAGGGAAAGGGGGACTCAGTGTTAAGAGCTGGGTTCAACGTCGGAGCCTTGCAGAGATGGACGCAGGCACAGGAGCCCAAGCAGGGCAGGCTCCTAGAGGAGCAAACACCCCGATTCTCTCTCCCCAGCCCCCTCACCGTCCAGCCTCCATTGGCCAAACCACCCAGATGCTAGGAGGCAGTCAGTTCTGAAGACAATTTTGCTGTGAGCATCACAGGGCAGAGAGCAGGACAGAGAGCAGGACAGAGAGAGACTTCGAGTGGGCGGAGAGCTCTGGAAGTGGCCTGGGGAACAGATCTGGTTTGGGAGTCCGTCCAAGGTCAGGCTCCCTAGCAGCAGAGCCTGACAGAGGTTTGGAATCAGGTGACTTTTTAAGGGCGGGACTCTGGGAGTAGAGGGGCACAGAACAGAGGAGCGGATGAAGCTCGGCCTGGATCCACAGGGGAGGTTGGGGATGGTCCCCTTAGGCAGGGAGGTTGATCATTTGTGTCTGTAACAGCCAGCCATTGGCTGCAGACTNGCCTGGCTTGGAGAATTTTGAGCATTACTTTACTAGCGTGTGAGATGAGTGCAATTGTGTGGTAGTATAAAAGGGCTAACCTGAAACTAACACAACAGTGTAAATCAACTGTACTCCAATAATTTTTTTAAAGAAAAAAATATAAAGAGAATAAGGATGCAAAATGTTAGTCATGATATACATTGGAAAATTACAAGTTCGAGGGCTGGTGTCCTTAGAAAGACAGAATAAGGAGACAAATAAACATCAATTAGAAGAAATACAAATCCTTTTGGGAAAATTCTGTGAATGGACAATTTAAGTCCCGCTGGGGACAATGACATTTACATGTGTTTGTTTATTGGACTACAAAAAAGTAGACATTTAGGATGTGCATTTAAAAAAAAGACAGATTTTAGAATTATTTAAGTTAAAACGCTTCGAAGAAAAGAGATTAGAATCAGACATTTTTCATAAAAATTTTAATTTTTCATTGAAACACTCTAAAGAAAAAGATTTTCTGCTTAGAAAAACAGGCTGTACTTATTCAAACATTATCTCAGCTATAAAAACTCTTTGGCTGAAAACTGTAGACCGAGAAGATATGTCATTCTTAATATGTCAATTCTCAATTAGTTAAAAAAAATTTTTTTAAAATAGCAGAATGTTTTATTTTTATGCTTATTTTACAATTTATATTTTTTAGTTTTTCTTTTCCTCTATCATTAAGTGATTCTGGACAATGAGAGGGAAACAAAATTGCATGTTTAATCATTCAGTTATTTTTCATGTTTATGTGTAAAGTCACGTTGGGAAAAAAGTTGGATGACTTGCTTCTTAAGGATATAAATGTATATCCTGTCTTTTCCTGAATACACAAGAAAACTAGTTTAAGCCATTTTTTTCTTGAAAATTATTCTTGGCAACTCTTTGGGAAAATCTGTTAGCTTGTCAAGATAAATTTTACAAGCAGTATCCCAGGTTATGGAAACCATTGCAAAATATCTGAGAGATAAAGGACCTTTGCAGAACTAGGGTTACAAATGTGTTTATATATTTTATATATATTTCGGTACTGTGAGTACTCAAAATATTTGGATGTTGTGGAAGCTAGAGACAGCTTTCATTATTTTGTTTTTGAAGTAAGAGATACGATAGTGGNAACCATTGCAAAATATCTGAGAGATAAAGGACCTTTGCAGAACTAGGGTTACAAATGTGTTTATATATTTTATATATATTTCGGTACTGTGAGTACTCAAAATATTTGGATGTTGTGGAAGCTAGAGACAGCTTTCATTATTTTGTTTTTGAAGTAAGAGATACGATAGTGGGAGAGGATTTAAAGCTTTAAGAGGGCACCTGGCAAAAATGAATATGCTCAAATTCCTTGAGAAGCAGTGCTCTGCTGTTTCCAGAAAAAAAATATATATATATATATAGTGAACAACTGTCTAGCGTGTCGTTTCTGTTCCCAAATGTTTATTGAGTTTTATAAAGCCTAGGACCTCACACTAACCCAATGAGTTGGGGCTTGATTTTGAATTTGCATATCACCTTGGCATGAAGCTTTTCATCTCTCACTTTATCTGAATATGTATATGACCAGTGTATGCTTTTTTTTTTCAAATTTCTGTATGTTGTCAAGTGCCCACCTCTGATTATTCCTTCTGATGCACAGACGTCTGCTTTCCTTCTATCTCTGACATAGCGGTACTGTTTTCAAGCTACTGGAAAGAGAGGCCATGAAAAAATTTGGGCCCACCCATCATGCTGTTCATTTTTGTAAGACTGTAAGGAATAGAGAGTTGGGATGTCCTAAATTGAAAGCATGGGCCTTGGAGTCAAATGAGCTTGCGTGCAAACCCCATAACCCACTCACTGGCTATGTGAATGCAGACAAATTTTCACCCACTCTGAGCTCTTTCCTCCTTTATCTCATTTAGCTGCTGTGAACACTGAATAAAATAAAGTGTGCAAAGTGCTATACATGGCATCAACATGCTGGAGTTGCCCTAGTAAAGGATTTTGGTTCTACATTGTTACTACTATTATGAACTTTTGGAGTTCTGAATAGAGGAAGGCAGTACATAACATGAGAGGAGAAAGCAGGGGGAGACATAATTGGGAGAGGAGGGTGGCAGGGCTGGGAGGTGATGACACTAAGGGACACCAGTGAGAAGTGCACGTTCCAAGAGCAAGTTCAGTTCATGTCCTTATCAGACCTCGGGCCTGAACCAGGACGACCCAGTTGGCAAGAGCATGTGATGAAAGGATGCTATGTTTCGTGAAGCTCTATGGATGCCCAGGAGAAACGAGCTGGAAAGCTGGATTCTTGAAAACCCTCTCCCTGTGAAAAGGAGCAGTGCAGAAGATCCTTGCTGCTCAGTGCTGAGCATCCCAGCTGTCCCTAGTTATCATGTCCCCAGCTTAGTCTAGTCCCGAACCTTCCTCCACTGCTTTCGTCGAGGCCTTCCCAGCAGGGTCAGGCCCAGGTACCGGCCTTGGACAAGGCTTCTTCCCCTTCTTGGCTCCCCTCTCCTGTCCTTGGTTAAGCTGACGTTCTCTGCATCCATCTGGGTCCTGATCGCCACCTACCATGGAGGTCTATGTGTCCTATTTGGGTCTGCTCCAAGAGCCATAGGGCTTCAAGAAATGCTGAAAGTTTCTCTGCATCTTTTATCAACACTTTCATCATTTCAGCATTTGTGATTCTTCCCTGTCTTTCAAACCTCAATATGATGAATGGAATTCAGGCGATTTTTCGTAAGTTTTATACTTATTTCTTGAATTTCTCTTACTCCTTGAGTTAGCGAGACTCGATATTTACTTAATAGAGAATTTAATTTGAGTATTGAAAAGTATTTTTGGAAAAAATAGAATTCATTCTCATCCAGAAGAGCATTTTGAATTAATTAGAATTAATTTTGGCTAGGACAGAGGCTAAGGATATGAAAAGAATGTCTTTGGCCATCAGAAAAGAAATACAGCGATCCAATATTCTTTTTATTTTATGTATTCTTTTTTTCTTTTTAAAAATTGTGATAAAATATATATAACATATTTACTATTTTAACCATTTGTAAGTGTACATCTTGGGGGTGTAAAAACATTTACGATGGTGTGTAACCATCATCACCATCTTTACTCAGAACTTTTTCATCATACCCAACAAGCTCTCCCTCCCACCCTATCCCACCTGTTAGCACCAGTAACCCCTATTTATTCATCTTTTTAACCATTCAGAACTGAACTCAGCTACCTAACTATATGCATTAGTTTTCTTGTGCCACAAAGCTATCACAAACTGAGTGACCGAACATGAATTTATGATCTCAGTTTCTGTGAGCAAGAAGTGCAGGCTTGGTGTCAGCAGGTTATCTGCTTGGGGTTTCACAGCAACAGTGAAGATGTTGGGTGCTCGATGGTCTTCATCTGTGACTCAGGGCCTTCTCCCAAGTTCACTGTTAGCGGAACTCATTTTCTTATGGTTGTAGGACTGAGGTCCCCATTTCCAAGCTACCTGCTGGCTTAGGACTGCTTTCAGCTCTTTCTGACGATGAGGTCTTATCAGTGGTTCACAGCGTAGTTGCTTCATCTTCCAGGCGTAGTTGCTTCATCTTCCAGGCCAACAGGAGCATATCTCTGACTTCTCCCCCAGGGATCAGCTCGAGAAACTTGCTTTTAAAGACCTCACCTGATGAGGCCAGGCCCATCCTCACAAAATTTCCCTTTGCCATAAAAAGGAACATGGTCCTGGGACTGATAACATATTTCTGCCCCTCCCAGTGTAGAGGAAGAAATTATACAGGGCATGTGTACACCAAAGGAGGACATTTTGGGACCACCTTAGAATTTTGCTACCAGGCTCTAGCAGGATCAGGAGCCCTCAACTCAAGTGTTCTACAATAGTTCTTTCTTGACTTAATTTCTACCAAGCTATTTCTCATGTTCTACTTTTTAAGGCTCTGTATGTTGGATACTGGGGCAAGGACTGTACGTCCTTACTTCTAATTCATGTGAACTTGATCAAGTCCTTTCACTATCTGGATCATTTAACCTACATCTATACATAGTGGCCCTCAGTAAAGGGCTGAGTCTATGATTTGATAGTTATATATTCCTTCCACTAATACCCATGTGCCAGGCTCTGGGCTGGTTGCCCAAGGGCTATGGTTATGCAGCCAGCTCTATATGTCTCATCGGGAGATCCCTTTTGTCTTGTCTCAAAAAGTCACTGAATGCCTTCAGGCAGTGAAGATGCATTAGTGATCCAAGCTAAAAGTCCTGCCTTCATAGAACTGATATTATTATTAGGGGAGAGAGAAAGCAAGCAACACACATATATAAGGTATATAACATGCCAGACTATGATAAATGCTCTGTATGAAAAGTGTACCAGGTAAGGCAGTTCAGGAATGCTAGGTGGTGAGGTAGGAGGAAGGTGTAATTTTCAAAGGTGGTCCTTAGTAATACAACAAGTCTCAGGAATACCAGCCAGGTGTGATTCTGAAATCATCTCTTGAAAATAATCATTAACAGAGTGCAGCCTTTCTAACACATCTAACTACAGAGGATGATGCGTGGCAGGCTGTTGAAAGAGAATTTCACCTCTGTGGCCCCTGTCTAGAGGGAGTGAAGAATTTCAGTCTCATGTACAGCCACAAGCAACACAGAATAAAAGAATGATGCCAATACACAATGAAATGAGACACGGGAGATACAGCCCTTTGCGAACTTTCAAAAGGACTTGGAGGTTATTTGGGGAACTGCTTTCCAGGAAGCTGAGTGTTAAAGAATCTGCCTAAGCAGGAGACTCGAGTTTGATCCCTGGGTCAGAAAGATCCCCTGGAGGAGGAAATAGCTACTCACCACAGTATTCTTGCCTGGGAAACCCCGTGGACAGAGGAGACTGGCGAGCTCCTGTCCGTGGGGTTGCAAAGAGTCAGACAGGACTGAGTGACTAAACCATCACCACCCCTTCCACTGGAGCCTCCGCAGCTTTGGCAGTGCCCCTGGGACAGGCATGAAAGAAAAAGTGAACGTGTTAGTCCCTCGGTCGTGTCCCACTCTTTGCAACCCTATGGTCTGTAGCCCGCCAGGCTCCTCTGTCTGTGGGATTCTCCAGACAAGGACACTGGAGTAGGTTGCCATGACCTCCTCCAGGGGATCTTCCCAACCCAGGGATCAAACCTGGGTCTCCTGCATTGCAGGAAGATTGTTTACCATCTGAACCAACAGGGCAGGCATTTGTTATTGTTCAGTTGCTCATTCGTGTCTGACACTCTTTGCGACCCCATGGACTGCAGCACACTTTCACCATCTCCTGGAGTTTGCTCAAACTCATGTCCATCGAGTCGGTGATGCCATCCAACCTCTCATCCTCTGTCGTCCCCTTCTCCTCCCGCCTTCAATCTTTCCCAGCACCAGGGTCTTTTCCAATGAGTCAGCTCTTCGCATCAGGTGGCCAAAGTACTGGAGCTTCAGCGTCAGCATCAGTCTTTCCAGTGACTATTCGGAGTTGATTTCCTTTAGGATGGACTGGACAGGCATAGAGCCAGGCACATTGGAGGACTCGAGGAACTTGGACATGACCTCCTTCAAACCTTTATTAACTAGTTTAGGAAACAGTGGTTCTAGGAAGTAAAGTAACTTCCCAAGTTCACCCAGACAGTGGCAGAGCTGAAACTACACCCAGTCCTCCTGACTCCTCATGCTGGACTCTTCCCATGATGACTCCCTTCTCCCTCCTCCCCTTCCCTGCACTCCCAGCTATGCCCTGCAGGTTCCTCCTCCAGGCCTGGATCAGATTCCTCTCAACTCTCTGTAGCTTGCAGGTGCCCAAGGAAAGGGGATGGGCCTTATTTGGTGCTGGCTTCCTTTGCTAGGGCTGCTCTAGTGAAGTACCAATAACTGAGCAGCTTCAAACAACAGAAATTGATGATTTGGAGGCTAGACGTCAAAGATCGAGGTGTGAGCAGGTTTGGTTCCTTCTGAAGCTGTGAGGAAGACTGTCTCCAGATTTCCAGTGATTTGTTGGTGGCTTTGGCATTCCGTGGCCCAGATCTCTGCCTTCATCTTCACATGATGTTCTTCCTATGTGCATATTTGCCTCTAGATGTCCTTTTTATAAAGACACCAATTAACCAATTTCTTTTTTATAAAGAAATCACCTGCAGTTCAGGAGACCAGGCTTCTATCCCTGGGTCAGGAAGATCCAATGGAGAATGGCATGACAACCCACTCCAGTATTCTTGCCTGGAGAATGCCATGGACAGAGGAGCCTGGTGGGATACAGTCCATGGGGTCACAAAGAGTCGAGCATGACTGAGAAACTAACACTACACTACATATTGGATTAGGGGTCACTGTAAGAACTTGTCTTAACCAATTACATCTGCAATGGCCCTGTTTGCAAATAAAGTCACATTGTGAGGTCCTGGGGGTTAAAACTTTAACAAATGAATTTTGAGTGGACAGAATTCAGCCCATAACAGACGCTATAGCTCCAGCATACAGCATGGAAGAGGCACTTAATAAAAATGTGATTGATTAAATAGCAGAGTATATATTGTATTCCCTTGTCTCTACATTGCTGTGATCTGCCTGCCCTCTTAACCATTTACTTTTTCCATCTCTGTGCATCAGCTATGGGATTTAGTCTGGGGATGTGTACCAAAGAGAGATGACTAGACAGTCTGTCCCAATTCCCCAGAGGCAGTCCCCAAAGGAGATAATGATTGGTGGACAATCTGACCACAGGAGGCAAAGTCTGAACTCAGGTGGATATTTTAGAGGTAATCTCAGAGATGACCCAGGCTAAGGTCAGGACCACCTGTTTTTCTCTTTTCTCCATGAATTCCAGACTCCACTTGTCAATCAGTGGAGTATTTTGGCCATGTTCTTCCATGTACATTGTTCTAGTTAAGTTTCACCATGAATATGTCATAGCAGCAGAAACAGATACTAGGCTATGCATTTCAAGGCTCAGCACTAATCCTGCTTCCTCCATGAAGGCTTCCAGGATTTTTTCAGCCAGGAGAGATCTTGTTTCCCTCTGAATCCCTGTAGCACATACTATCTCCATCATGCACAAGTGCCTTGTCCCCGAATGCATTACATCATAACTAACTATTGGCCAAAAGACTAAACATAGGAATAAATGATTGATGTGGTTTGGAGATGATTTTACGTGTTAGTAGAGTAGGTAGGGAGAAGGCAATGGCACCCCACTGCAGTACTCTTGCCTGGAAAATCCCATGGACGGAGGAGCCTGGTAGGCTGCAGTCCATGGGGTCACTGAGAGTTGGACACGACTCAATGACTTCACTTTCACTTTTCACTTTCATGCATTGGAGAAGGAAATGGCAACCCACTCCAGTGTTCCTGCCTGGAAAATCCCAGGGACGGCAGAGCCTGGTCTGCTGTCTTCTCTGGGGTCACACAGAGTCGGACATGACTGAAGCGACTTAGCAGCAGCAGCAGCAGAGCATGTAGGGATGCTGGAGAATTCACCTTCATCTAAATAACTCCTGCTACTCTGCTATCTGAAATTGCTTTTGGAGAAAGATGATGCACATCACGACTTTTGTTGCTGCTGTTCCTCAGTTGCTCAGTCATGTCCAACTCTTTATGACCGCGTGGGCTGCAAGGCACCAGGCTTCCCTGTTCTTCACTATCTCCTGGAGCTTGCACAGACTCATGTCCATTGAGTTGGTGATGCCACCCAACCACCTCATCATTTGTCACCCCCTTCTCCTTCTGCCCTCAGTCTTTCCCAGCATCAGGGTCTTTTCCAATGAGTCAGTTCTTTGCATCAGGTGACCGAAGTATTGGAGCTTCAGCTTCAGCATCAGTCCTTCCAATGAATATTCAGGGTTGATTTCCTTTAGGATCGACTGGTTTGATCTTCTTACTGTCCAAGGACATCACAATCATCAAGCTAAAACATTTACTTTACATATACTAGGGTGTGAATGGCTGGTATAGCATCCTTGTCCAAGATTTGTCTTTAATAAAAGAAGAGGGAGCATGATAATACAGAGACTGCTTGCAGGGAGGAGAGAAGGAGTAATAGGGAAAGTGAAACAAGGCATGACAAAGGGAATAGAAAGAGACAGAAGTCACTGAATATCGCTTCACTTACTTGGCAATTTTGTTGGTAACCACATCTGGAGGAGAAAAAAAGAAATGAAAGCTTTTTGGTCCCTTGATTCCCAAGAGAAATTTTCTATTCTCCTGCCTGTCCGGCTGCAATGGCTTTGCTTTTCAGTTCAGTTCAGTTCAGTTCAGTCGCTCAGTCATGTCCGACTCTTTGCGACCCCATGAATTGCAGCACGCCAGGCCTCCCTGTCCATCACCATCTCCGGGAGTTCACTCAGACTCACGTCCATCGAGTCCGTGATGCCATCCAGCCATCTCATCCTCGGTTGTCCCCTTCTCCTCCTGCCCCCAATCCCTCCCAGCATCAGAGTCTTTTCCAATGAGTCAACCCTTCGCATCAGGTGGCCAAAGTACTGGAGTTTCAGCTTCAGCATCATTCCTTCCAAAGAAATCCCAGGGTTGATCTCCTTCAGAATGGACTGGTTGGATCTCCTTGCAGTCCAAGAGACTCTCAAGAGTCTTCTCCAACACCACAGTTCAAAAGCATCGATTCTTCGGTGCTCAGGTTTCTTCACAGTCCAACTTTCACATCCATACATGACCACAGGAAAAACCATAGCCTTGACTAGGCAGACCTTCGTCGGCAAAGTAATGTCTCTGCTTTTGAATATACT
>SJYX01003298.1:228637-251077 GCA_006410675.1 Oreotragus oreotragus | reverse complement strand
CATCCATACATGACTACTGGAACAGCCATAGCCTTGACTAGACAGACCTTTGTTGGCAAAGTAATGTCTCTGCTTTTGAATATGCTGTCTAGGTTGCTCATAACTTTCCTTCCAAGGAGTAAGCATCTTTTAATTTCATGGCTGCAATCACCATCTGCAGTGATTTTGGAGCCCCCCAAAATAAAGTCAGCCACTGTTTTCCACTGTTTCCCCATCTATTTGCCATGAATTATAGTAAAAATTGTACATATTTATTTTTCAAACAGCTTTCCAACTTCTTATCCAAATTATTCTTGTTAGCCAAAGTTAATTGGCTTCTAAGACTTCCATCTCATGTACTATGTGATTTTTAAGAATATGGTAGATAGATTTAGTATCTTGATAACTTATTTTCTTTTGTTCCATTTTAATTTCCAGGTTAAGGTGAGTGAGCTAAGGGATTTTGGGGGGAGCTGGGCACAGTTGGTTTTGACAGTGAAAAATTTGGGTTTTCTTCTCTGTCCAACACAGTCTTAGAATTTTTTCATCTCATGTTTTTTTAATCTCCATTTATGTCAGCTACAGAAGAAAGCCTTTGACTTTGTTATTATTGATTTACTTCCTGCATTCTTATCCTATACAGTTCTGTCCTTCACTTTTCAGATCCCTGTTTCTGCCCTTTCTTAACTTCTGAGATTCTTCTATTGGGTCTTCAGGAACTTATAAATAAGATATCAGTAAAATTCCTATACTCTCAACATCCTCCTTGAACCAAAGTTTTTAAACTACTTCTGTCACTTAGCTCTCCTGTAAGGACAGTGCTGCCGTCTCCTGAAGCTCTTTCAAATATTGACATCCCCTCCTGTATTGCCTTATCACTAGTACTGGAGGGTGGGTAGTGACCTTATTGGTATTTCTTTTTCCAGATTATTCTTCATCTTGCCTAAAAACCCTTAGATTTGACTATCAAGCTGTGTTATACATCAGCCAACCCCTGAATCACTCACTACCTTGAATTTCTTAAAGATTTTGGTTCCTGGGTCAGTCACTGCATAACTGTTGCTATCTTGATTAGCAATTTTAGTTGCATACAGATTATCCTTTTAATACTTTGGTCTCTCAGTTCCTTGAATTCATCATCTGCTATAATGTTGCCACCTATCAACACTAACAGTTTTTTTTTAATTTATTTAAGGATAATTAATTGCTTTACCGAATTTTGTTGTTTTCTGTCACACCTCAACATGAATCAGCTATAGGTATACATAGTTATTCTGAAGACTTGCTGCTGCTACTGCTAAGTCGCTTCAGTCATGTCCGACTCTGTGTGACCCCAGAGATGGCAGCCTACCAGGCTCCCCCGTTTCCTCATGATTATCTGGGTTATGAAGATCTTTTCTGTACAGTTCTTCTGTGTATTCTTGCCACCTCTTCCCTTATCAAAATCTGTGAATGCCTAGACATTCAGAAATATCCTGGAAGTTAATCAGCTTTATTCTTGAACTTGATCTTCTGCTACAGTTAAAAGCATACACGTAGGCATTCATCTAACAAGACAAAGTCACAACCTAAACACTAGAATTTTGGTGAAATGTCTGTGAAAAAAGAAAGGTGGTTAATTGGGACTTCCCTGGTGGCTCAGATGGTAATGCGTCTGCCTACAATGCGGGAGAACCGGGTTCAATCCCTGGGTCAGGAAGATCTCCTGGAGAAGGAAATGGCAACCCATCCCAGTATTCTTGCCTAGAAAATCACATGGATGGAGAAGCCTAGTAGGCTATAGTCCATGGGCTTGCAGAGGTAGACATGACTGAGTGACTTCACTTTAGTTTCAGCTAGAAGGCTATGAGTTTAGTAAATTTTGTGGTTCTTAGCAATCAGTAGAGATCGTCAGGAAGGTTCTCTGATGTATGGAGGTCCCTTATCTTGTGTAGTTTAAAACATGTCCCATCAGGCCAGTAAATGTGTTAGTGGGAGCTGAAGCTCCCTGGAATATCTGTGGGAGAGAGAGGTTCATGATAGCTCACCAACTGATAGTTAAGTCCTGTTGAAAGATGTGTCTCAGATTATGTCCAACCATTTGTCCTAAAGCATGCCAGAAAGTTTAAAGGGAGAGCTCAGCTATAGACAAGCCAAAGATCTGTCTTGTATCTGTAAGGCAGAACTTAAGCACAGATATTGGAACATGCACACGTTCATTGTATCTAAAAAAAGAAAAAGAAAAAAGATCGGCCATGGTGACCGCCAGGAAGAAATGCCAGACACTCTACTGGCTTGGCTGTACCCTGACGTATGTTCATTCATGGGCACGGAGCCGAGACAGGGCTGTTCTCAGCCCAGGCCAGACTTAATGCTTCATTACCTTGCCCACCTCAACACAGGATGTAATGTTGAACATTGAGCAGTAATAGCTGGCAATAGAAATCAACATAAATTACTGTATGTTTAAATGCTTGGATGTTTTTCCAGGGTATGTTCACAGTCTGTATTCTGAAAATAATGTGGTAGGGTACTTAACAAGCCATGGATCTTTGCTCTTAAGTGAATTAAATCTGGTAAATATTTTCTTATTGTGAAGGTCAATTTCTGCACAGCATGCAAAATACAAGGAAAACAAATCTGTGATTGTCCTTATTAAGCTTATGTCTTTTTCCAGGAACTGAGTTTTAACATTAAAAGAAGAGCAAAAGGCCACTTGTTATATGCATTTGTTAAATATTTATTTCATGTTTAGTGTTCTCTGTTCAGTTCAGTTCAGTCGCTCAGTCCTGTCTGCCTCTTAAGACCCCATCGACTGCAGCACGCCAGACTTCATTGTCCATCACCAACTCCCAGAGCTTGCTCAAACTCATGTCCAACAAGTTGGTGATGCATCCAACCATCTCATCCTCTGTCATCTCCTTCTCCTCCTGCCTTCAATCTTTCCCGGCATCAGGGTTCATTGAGTCAGTTCTTCTCATCAGGTGGCCAAAGTATCAGAGCTTCAGCTTCAACATCAGTCCTTCCAATGAATATTCAGGACTGATTTCTTGTCCATCACCAACTCCCAGAGCTTGCTCAAACTCATGTCCAACAAGTTGGTGATGCATCCAACCATCTCATCCTCTGTCATCTCCTTCTCCTCCTGCCTTCAATCTTTCCCGGCATCAGGGTTCATTGAGTCAGTTCTTCTCATCAGGTGGCCAAAGTATCAGAGCTTCAGCTTCAACATCAGTCCTTCCAATGAATATTCAGGACTGATTTCCTTTAGGATTGACTGGCTAGATCTCCTTGCAGGCCAAGGGACTTGCAAGAGTCTTCTCCAACACCACAGTTCAAAAGTATCAATGCTTCAGTGCTCAGCTTTCTTTATGGTCCAACTCTCACATCCATACATGACCACTGGAAAAATAATAGCATTGACTAGACTGACCTTTGTTGGCAAAGAAATGTCTCTGCTTTTCAATATGCTGTCTAGGTTGGTCATAACTTTCCTTCCAATGAGCAAGCATCTTTAATTTTCATAGCTGCAGTCACCATCTGCAATGATTTTGGAGCCCAAGAAAATAAAGTCTGTCCCTATTTCCATTGCTTCCCCATCTTTTTGCAATGAAGTGAAGGGATCAAATTGTATGATCTTAGTCTCTTGAATGTTGAGTTTTAATCCAGTTTTTTCACTCTCCTCCTTCACTTTCATCAAGAGGCTCTTTAGTTCCTCTTCTGCTATAAGGATGGTGTCATCTGCATATCTGAGGTTATTGATGTTTCTCCTGGCAAACTTGATTCCAGCTTGTGCTTCATCCTCTGCATTTTGCATGATATACTCTGTATATGAGTTAAATAAGCAGGGTGACAACATACAGCCTTGATATACTCCTTTCCAGATTTGGAATCAGTCCGTTGTTCCATGTCTGGTTCTAACGGTTGCTTCTTGACCTGTGTGCAGATTTCTCAGGAGGCAGGTCAGGTGGTCTGGTATCCCCATCTTTGAAGAATTTTCCACTTGTGATCCACACAGCTCTCTGTGTTAAGTGAAAAGTAAGAAGTGGTGTTAGTGGTAAAGGTTCCACCTACCAGTGCAGGAGAAGCAAGAGATACAGGTTCAGTCCCTGGTTGGGGAGATCCTCTGAAGTAGGAATTGGCAACCCGCTCCAGGATTCTTGCCTGGAAGATCCTGTGGAAAGAGACGGCTGGTGGGCTGGAGTCCAGAGGCGTTGCAAAGAGTTGGACATGACTGAGTATACACACGAGATCATCTTCCGTATGCCTTTATATTCTGAATCAGTTATTATACGATCATGTAAATTGGAAGATGTTACTAACAAGCTTCATTTTTAAAAATTACTTTATTGGAGACATTGACGTACAAAAATTGTACATATTTAATGCATAAAACTTGAGGAGTTTCATGTTATCATTATTATTTTTCTAGTAAGAACACTTAACATGAGATCTACTCACTTAGTAAATTTATTGACTATAAAAAACAGTGTTAACTATAGTGTCTGTGATGTATAAAGATCTCAAGAACTTATTCATCTTGCCTATTTGAAACTTCCTGCCCTGTGACTAATATAGTTCGCTACTTTCAAATTTCAAAAGTGAATCTGTCTATACTCCAACTTCTCTAGCCAGAAAGGAAGGAAAACACCTGGATGTTGTATGGAAGGAATAAGAGGTTTTGAACATGCAATTTAAAACTCAAAAGGTAATAAGCATTGACTGATCAGAGCAGAATTCTTCTGTGACTTGTTACATGACATTTTCTTTTTTCTGTCTGCTCACAATATCTTTAGAAAGTGTTGACAAACTTTGACAAAAATCATACATATGAAATACTAATAATTGTCTATACTTTAACTTTGACCTACTTCTTGACACCAAATAAAATGTGCCAAATGAGATTTTTCATTGGATTTCAATGAGACGTGATTTGCAATTATGTGATCACACTGGATGGAAATCTGTGCTTCATAGTCTCTACGATGCCAAATAAATTGTTTTCTTGTCAAATTGATTTGGTCTTTAAATGAGTGCTTTCAAGGGTTGTGAATGATTTTAAGATAATTGGGAAACTGCTAAAGTATATCTATATATTATTAATAATTTTTAGTCACTTCAACATTTTGCAAAAAAGAAAAAACTGGTTAAAAAGAGTTAAAAATATTGCAAATTGATATATCTTTAATTATTATAATGGGTTGAGTCTTTAGTTACACCTTAAAGGTTAACACAATTTTGAATGTTGGAATTTAATGAACTTTAAAGAACATCTTGGTCACTTTTTGTAATGCAAGGAAATTGATCTGAAAGCCAAGGTTGTCTGTTCTCAGGCTAGAGTCATAGTACCAGTGATCCGTGGCCAGAGTTCCACATCTTCTGCTCTTTCTCCTAACCAAGGCACCAACTCTTCTGATTTTAGTACAAGATGAAATAATTAAGTTATGACCAGCCTAGATAGCATATTCAAAAGCAGAGACATTACTTTGCTGACTAAGGTCCTCTAGTCAAGGCTATGGTTTTTCCTGTGGTCATGTATGGATGTGAGAGTTGGACTGTGAAGAAGGCTGAGCACCGAAGAATTGATGCTTTTGAACTGTGGTGTTGGAGACTCTTGAGAGTCCCTTGGACTGCAAGGAGATCCAACCAGTCCATTCTAAAGGAGATCAGCCCTGGGATTTCTTTGGAAGGAATGATGCTAAAGCTGAAACTCCAGTACTTTGGCCACCTCATGAGAAGAGTTGACTTGTTGGAAAAGACTCTGATGCTGGGAGGGATTGGGGGCAGGAGGAGAAGGGGACGACAGAGGATGAGATGGCTGGATGGCATCACCAACTCAATGGACCTGAGTCTGAGTGAACTCCGGGAGTTAGTGATGGGTAGGGAGGCCTGGCGTGCTGTGATTCATGGGGTCGCAAAGAGTCGGACATGACTGAGTGACTGAACTGAACTGAAGATAATTAATGCATGCCATACTATTCCAGAAAGTCTAGGATCTTCCTGATACTGTTATTCAGTGTCTGTTCTCAGTTCTTCTTCTTGACCAATACTTCTGATGGGAGGCTGGGAGAAGAAGAGACTTCATATTCACTAACACTGACACCAGAACTTTGACAGTATCCCTAAGTGATAATATATTTGTGTGCATATATGGAAAACATTGATTTGTTTAACATGAAATTTAAAAATAGAGTAGAACTTCAAACAGCATAAGAGTTAGGGGTACTGATCCCATAATGCAGTCAAAGATCCACATCTAACTTTTGACTGTCCTCAAGTAAAGGCAAAGAAGAGGGAAGATATACCCATTTGAATGCAGAGTTCCAAAGAATAGCAAGGAGAGATAGCAAAGCATTCCTTAATGATCAGTGCAAAGAAACAGAGGAAAGCAGTAGAATGGGAAAGACTAGAGAGCTCTTCAAGAAAATTGGAAATACCAAGGGAACATTTCATGCAAAGATGGGCTCGATAAAGGACAGAAATGATATGGACCTAACAGAAGCAGAAGAGATTAAGAAGAGGTTGCAAGAATACACAGAAGAACTATACAAAAAAGATCTTCACAACCCAGATAACCATGAGGGTGCAATCACTCACCTAGAGCCAGACATCCTGAAATGTGAAGTCAAGTGGGCCTTAGGAAGCATCACTTTGAACAAAACTAATGGAGGTGATGGAATTCCAGTTGAGCTATTTCACATCCTAAAAGAAGATGCTGTGAAAGTTCTGTACTCAATATGCCAGCAAATTTGGAAAGCTCAGCAGTGGCCACAGGATTGGAAAAGGTCAGTGTTCATTCTAATCCCAAAGAATATTCTAATTACCACACAATTGCACTCATCTCACATGCTAGCAAAGTAATGATGGAAATTCTCCAAGTTAGGCTTCAACAGTATGTGAACCAAGAACTTCCAGATGTTCAAGCTCGATTTAGAAAATGCAGAGGAACCAGAGATCAAATTGCCATCATCTGTTGGATCATTGGAAAAGCAAGAGAGTTCCAGAAAAGCATCTACTGCTTCATTGACTATGCCAAAACCTTTGACTTGTGGATCAGAATGAACTGTGGGAAATTCTTCAAGAGATGGAAATACCAGACCACCTTACCTGCCTCCTGAGAAATCTGTATGCAGGTCAAGAAGCAACAATTAGAACCAGGCATGGAACAATGGACTGGTTCCAAATTGGGAAAGGAGAACGTCAAGGCTATATATTGTCACCCTGCTTATTTAACTCATATGCAGAGTACATCAGGTGAAATGCCAGGCTGGATGATGCACAAGCTAGAATCAAGATTGCAGATGACACCACCCTTAGAGCAGAAACTGAAGAAGAACTAAAGAGCCTCTTGATCAAAGTGAAAGAGGAGAGTGAAAAAGTTGGCTTAAAACTCAGCTTTCAAAAAACTAAGATCATGCAATCCGGTCCCATCACTTCATTGCAAATAGATAGGAAAACAGTGGAAACAATGACAGACTATATTTTCTTGGGCTTCAAAATCACTGCAGATGGTTAACTGTGGCCATGAAATTAAAAGATGCTTGCTTCTTGGAAGTAAAACTATGACAAACCTTGACAGCATATTGAAAAGCAGAGACATTACTTTACCAACAAAGGTCTGGCTAATCAAAACTATGGTTTTTCTAGTAGTCATGTACAGATGGGGGAGCTGGACCATAACGAAAGCAGAACATTGAAGTATTGATGCTTTTGAACTGTGGTGTTGGAGAAGACTCTTGAGAGTTCCTTGGCCTGTAAGGAGATTAAACCAGTCAATCCTAAAGGAAATCAGTCCTGAATATTCATTGGAAGGACTGATGCTGAAGCTGAAACTCCAATACTTTGGCCACCTGATGCGAAGAGCTGACTCATTGGACCCTGATGCTGGGAAAGATTGAAGACAGGATGAGAAGGAGATGACAGAGGATGAGATGGTTGGATGGCATCACCATCTTGATGGACTTGAGTAAGCTCTGGAAGTTGGTGAAAGCCTGGTATGCTGCAGTCCATGAGGTTGCAAAGAGTCGGACACATCTGAGTGACTGAACTGAGCTGAAGTCTTAACTACTACTAGCCTACTGATGACTGGAAGCCTTACTGATAACATAAGTAGTGGATTAACACATTTTATATATTTGTTGGTGTCGTTGTTCAGTCGTTAAGTTCTGTCTGACTCTCTGTGATGCCGTGGACTGTAGCATGCCTGGCTTCCCTGTCCATCATTGTCTCCTGGAGTTTGCTCAAACTCATGTTATTCATGTATATTCTGTGCAGTCCATGGGGCCATAAGTAGTTGGACACGACTTAGCTACTGAGCAGCAATATATATTATAAGCTGTATTCTTATAATAAAGTTACCTAGAGAAAAGAAAATGTTGTTAAGAAAGATGTAAGTCAGGGAAAGTATATTTACAGTACTGCGTTGTATTTTTTCATACCATAGGTTTACACTGTGTAAAAGATGAATTGCCTGTCAGTACTTACATCAATATTTTCTTATATGATATGAAACACTGTAGATGCCATATGTATTACTAACACTAGATAATAAAATTGAAAAGATGCTGTAAAAAAGAAATTCAGATTTATTTACAGGTATAATCATTCATGCATGACAATGAAGATGCAGCAATATGATGGTTTTATTGTAGCATACTATCACCCATACAATTGCTTCACTGTACCCTAGGCCATACAGTAAAGAATGAATGGTTATAACATTTTATGGCTTAGTGTATTACTGTCATATTCACAATACAGCACCGGAAACAATGGCACAGGGGGTCTTCCCAACCCAGGAGTTGAACCCAGGTCTCCTGCATTGCAGGCAGATTCTTTACCAGCTGAGCCACAAGCAAAATCCCCAAAATACCCCTACCTTTGATGAAAGGCAGATATGCATTTTCTCCGATTAGGATTGAACAGGCATAGCATATGGTAATATAACTCTTTGAAAGCAAAATTATAAAATAGTAAGAAAGCCAGCACATTGTTAATTTCATATTAAATATCACTTGATTTATGCCATGCAAGGATACACTAGTATCTACATATATTTTATGCATTTATGAAATCTAATTTTTCCTTAATTTTTGATATCTCTAGATTATCTGGCTTATCTGTGAGTTTTTTTGACTTAGCATGTCTCCAAAAATTTTTCCAGTATAGTTATTCAAAACAATCCTTATGTAAGTGGATCCACCTAGTTCAAATTCATGTTCTTCAAAAGTCAACTGAATATCACAATTCTGTAACCATGTTTTAATAGTTCGTTCCTTGAACTACTCAAGAATAAACTGAGGTCACTCAACTCTACAAGGTTCTGTTAATACTTATGACTCGAAGAATCCATGTTCTCCCTCTTTCCTTTATAATTATTGGACAAAATATCAGGTTTTTATCCAGCCAAAATGTGTGATGGAATCTTGGCTGCATTGAAACCATTCAAATTCCACAAATTCTCCAAGAAACTTTTTCTTGATTTCCTGAGATAGGGATCGCCCCGTGACCTTTTCAGCAATCACGGCACTAAAACTTTGTTTTAGTTTTCTGCTTTTGTGTGTTATCTCACCTGATAAATGGCAAGGTCTTTTGATGGCAGAGCCGGGGTCACTCAAGTTTGCATTCTTTACCACAGAGGTGGCGGGTGATGGTAAAGTGTCTGCCCTCCTTGGTAACTGATGTATTTAATCTAATCCCTTGTACTATGGGTCTGCTCCTTGAAAGAAAAGCTACGACCAACCTAAATAGCATATTAAAAAACAGAGACATCGTTTTCCTGACAAAGGTCTGAATAGTCAAAGCTATGGTTTTCCCAGTAGTCACATGTGGATGTGACAGGTGGACCATAAAGAAGTCTGGGCACCGGAGAACTGATGCTTTCGAACTGTGAGGCTAGAGAAGATTCTTGAGAGTCCTTTGGACAGATAGGTTTTTTTCCAGCCAAAATGTGTGATGGAATCTTGGCTGCATCGAAACCATTCAAATTCCACAAATTCTCCAAGAAAGTTTTTCTTGATTTCCTGAGATAGGGATCGCCCCGTGACCTTTTCAGCAATCACGGCACTAAAACTTTGTTTTAGTTTTCTGCTTTTGTGTGTTATCCCACTTGATAAATGGCAAGGTCTTTTGATGGCAGAGCCGGGGTCACTCAAGTTTGCATTCTTTACCACAGAGGTGGCGGGTGATGGTAAAGTGTCTGCCCTCCTTGGTAAATGATGTATTTAATCTAATCCCTTGTACTATGGGTCTGCTCCTTGAAAGAAAAGCTACGACCAACCTAGATAGCATATTAAAAAACAGAGACATCGTTTTCCTGCCTGACAAAGGTCTGAATAGTCAAAGCTATGGTTTTTCCAGTAGTCACATGTGGATGTGACAGTTGGACCATAAAGAAGTCTGGGCACCGGAGAACTGATGCTTTCGAACTGTGGGGCTAGAGAAGATTCTTGAGAGTCCTTTGGACAGCAAGGAGATCAAGTCAGTCAATCCTAAAGGAAATCAACCCTGAATATTCACTGGAAGGACTGATGCTGAAGCTCAGCCTCCAATACTTTGGCCATCTGATGCCAAGAGCTGACTCATTGGAAAAGACCCTAATGCTGGGGAAGACAGAGGACAGAAGGAGAAGAGGGCGACAGAGGATGAGATGGTAGGATGGCATCACCAACTCAATGGACATGAGTTTGAGCAAACTCTGAAAGACAGTGAAGGACAGGGAAGCCTGGTGTGCTGCAGTCCATGAGGTGGCAAAGAGTTGGTCATGACCTTGTGATCAAACAATAGCAAAATTCATATCTTGAAATCCTAAACCCCAGTGATGGTTTTTGGAAAGTGAGGTCTTTCAGAAGAAATTAGGTCATGAGAGTGGGTCCTCATGGACAGGATTAGTGTTCTTTCACAAGAAAATAAACGGAGAGCTCACTCTTTTTTTACCCTATGCCATGTGAGGCTACAAGAAGAAGCTAACAATCTGCAAACAAGAAAGTAGCTCTCACCAGACACAGGATCTGCTGGCATCTTGATATTGGACTTTCCACCCCCCAAATCTATGAGAAATAACTTGTTGTCTAAGCCACCTTCTATATAGTAATTTGTTGTACAGCCTGAACTGTCACAGCATAATCAGCATACAGAGCAGAGTAGCGAGAGGTTAGGGAATAGGGGTTGGGGCTCAGTTTTGTATGGCTAAGAGTTCTGGGTTTTAATCCATAATGAGGATCATTAGGAAATGCTAGGAAAGTCATGAGTAGAATATGACCCTGGAGACTTAACCTGATCCATTCTTGTTTGGAAGATTGGAGGGAGACTTTTGCAACATTTAGGACAACTGGAAACATTGGATCAACCTTGTTAGTAAGAGAAAGAGGTTTAAAACCTGGAGTTATATATGGACATGAGTTTGAGCAAACTCTGAAAGACAGTGAAGGACAGGGAAGCCTGGTGTGCTGCAGTCCATGGGGTGGCAAAGAGTTGGTCATGACCTTGTGACCAAACAATAGCAAAATTCATATCTTGAAATCCTAAACCCCAGTGATGGTTTTTGGAGAGTGAAGTCTTTCAGAAGTAATTAGGTCATGAGAGTGGGTCCTCATGGACAGGATTAGTGTTCTTTCACAAGAAAATAAACGGAGAACTCATTCTTTTTTTTTTTCCCTATGCCATGTGAGGCTACAAGAGGAAGATAACAATCTGCAAACCAGAAAGTAGCTCTCACCAGACACAGGATCTGCTGGCATCTTGATATTGGACTTTCCACCCCCCAAATCTATGAGAAATAACTCGTTGTCTAAGCCACCTTCTATATAGTAATTTGTTGTACAGCCTGAACTGTCACAGCATAATCGGCATACAGAGTAGAGTAGCGAGAGGCTAGGGAATAGAGGTTGAGGCTCGGTTTTGTATGGCTAAGAGGTCTGGGTTTTAATCCATAATGAGGATCATTAGGAAATGCTGGCTAAAGAGGAAAGTCATGAGTAGAATATGACCCTGGAGGCTTAACCTGATCCCTTCTTGTTTGTAAGATTGGAGGGAGACTTTTGCAACATTTAGAACAACTGGAAACATTGGATCAACCTTGTTAGTAAGAGAAAGGTTTAAAACCTGGAGTTATGACAAGAATAGTATTGACTTGGAATTGGCTTGGAATTGACTGGATCACAGAACTACATTAAAAATGACCTTATAGGTCAGACTGCCCAGCCATGTCCTGCCCCTGAATCTCCCTGGAATCTAGGTAGCAGATGGGGAACCAAGATTTGATGTCCTAATGCCAGTCTCACCTCCTCCTAATGGATCTGTTGTCATCTTTGGACAATCTAAATCCTCCCTGGATTAAGCCAAAAGTCTTCCTCATCTCCCATACATGGGTTCTGTTTTATGCCCTCTGGGATAGTGCTACTATCCACGTGGTAGTTATTTAAATATTTGAAGATGGCAATCTTGTTTTTTCATAGTAAACCTGCTCTTTCTAGCTCCTAGTTCAGCCCTTCACACTGCTATCTAGCTAGAAGTTTCCTTGCCATCACAGTGGTTTTCCCTTGAATGGCCTCCAGGTTCTATTTCACATAAGGTGCAACATCAAGACTCATTTTAGCCAATATCCTTGAGAAGGTACCTAAGCTACAAACTCATGAGAAATGAGAGGAAAAAAAGCAAGTAGCACAGTCATATCAATAGAGGGACTTTGATCAGACTCATATCCATTGAGCTGGTGATGCTATCCAACCATCCACATGCTAATTAAACAGCAAAGATTGTAAGACTGCTCCATTAAAAAACATAAAACTCAACTATATTTTGTTTACAAGAGATGTGCTTTAAACAAAGACATAGATAGGTATATTCAAAAGCAGAGACATTACTTTGCCGACCAAGGTCCATCTAGTCAAGGCTATGGTTTTTCCTGTGGTCATGTATGGATGTGAGAGTTGGACTGTGAAGAAGGCTGAGCGCCGAAGAATCGATGCTTTTGAACTGTGGTTTTGGAGAAGACTCTTGAGAGTCTCTTGGACTGCAAGGAGATCCAACCAGTCCATTCTGAAGGAGATCAACCCTGGGATTTCTTTGGAAGGAATGATGCTAAAGCTGAAACTCCAGTACTTTGGCCACCTCATGCGAAGAGTTGACTCATTGGAAAAGACTCAGATGCTGGGAGGGATTGGGGGCAGGAGAAGAAGGGGACAACCAAGGATGAGATGGCTGGATGGCATCACTGACTCTATGGACATGAGTCTGAGTGAACTCTGGGAGTTGGTGATGGACAGGGAGGCCTGGCGTGCTGCGCTTCATGGGGTCACAAAGAGTTGGACACAACTGAGCGACTGAACTGAACTGAACTGATAGATAGGTTAAAACAAATAGGGTTGACAAGCTAAAACATGCAAATATTGATCACAAGAAAACAGAAGTGGTTACATTAATATCAACCAAATAGTTTTAAGATAACAAGTATTCCAAGAGGTATAGAGAATATTTTACTATGGTGAAATTGTCGAGAAGACATAATAATCCTAAATATATATTTGCTTTATGACAAAATATCAAAATTCAGGAAGCAAAATTAAGAAAGAAAAGGAGAAATAAAGCCACAATTATAGTTGGAGATCTTAGCATTACTCTCTCAGGAATTTATGAAACTATGTGAAAATCAGTAAGTTTGTAAGATTTGAGCAACAGTATCAACCAAATTTATGCAAATTACATTTACAGAATGACCAACTAACAACCACAGAAAGGTATTCTTATATAGGACCAATATAAAAAAAACCACAAATTTTGGGCCATAAACTGAGTCTCACTAAATTTCAAGGAATTGAAATTATACAGAGTATGCTTTCTGATAACTTCAGAATTAAATTAGATATCATTAATAAAAAAGATATTTGAGAAATCTTCACATATTTAGAAATTAGACAACACATTAACAAATCACCCATAGGTTAAATTTGGGAATCTGGAATATATTGTGAACTAAGTAATACTGAAAACACAGCATATCAATGTGTATGGATACAGCTATAGTAGTACCTAGGGGGAAATTTATGGCTTTAACTATTTATATAAGGAAGGAAAAAAAGACAAAATTAATGATATCAGCTTCCATCATAAGAAACTAGGAAAAGAAGAGCAAATTGAAATCAAATGAAGTAGGAGAAAGACATAATAAAGATAAGAATAGATATAAATTAAAGAGAAAATTTATCAAAAATAGCTAAAAAGAATGTAATTTAAATGTATTTATTTGAAAAGATTAAAAAATTGATAAATGCTTAAATAGAAGTATCAAGAAAATGAAGAACAGAAATTACTATGTATGGAATAAAAGAGAAAAGAACAGTATAGATTTTTTGGACAATAGAAATTAAAATAAGGAAATATTAGGAAAAATTTTTGTACCAACACATTAAACAAATTAGGGGAAAGTTGAAAAGTTCNAGAGAAAATTTATCAAAAATAGCTAAAATAAATATAATTTAAATGTATTTATTTGAAAAGATAAAAAAATTGATAAACGCTTAAATAGAAGTATCAAGAAAATGAAGAACAGAAATTACTATGTATGGAATAAAAGAGAAAAGAACAGTATAGATTTTTTGGACAATAGAAATTAAAATAAGGAAATATTAGGAAAAATTTTTGTACCAACACATTAAACAAATTAGGGGAAAGTTGAAAAGTTCTTTAAAAATATAAATTATCAAAATGTACCCCAGTGAAAATAGAAATTCAGAGAATGGAGGACAAAATTTAAATTTTCATCTCAATAGGTGAAGAAGAAACATTTGGTAACTAAGAATAAAAACATTTTCTTCTCAATAGGTGAAGACAAAACATTTAATAAATAAGAATAGAACAAAATTTTCTCAGACCAATAAAGATCTCCAAAATCTATAACCCACATAATACTTATTGATAAAGAGGGCCAGAGAATTGATGCTTTTGAACTGTGGTGTTGGTGAAGACTCTTGAGAGTCCCTTGGACTGCAAGGAGATCCAACCAGTCCATCCTAAAGAAGATCAGTCCTGAATATTCATTGGAAGGACTGATGTTGAATCTGAAACTCCAATACTTCGGCCACCTGATGCGAAGAACCAACTCATTGGAAAAGACCCTGATGCTGGGAAAGATTGAAGGTGGGAGGAGAAGGGGATGATAGAGGATGAGATGGTTGCATGGCATCATCAACGTGATGGGCATGACTTTGAGTAAGTTCCGGGAGTTGGTGATGGACAGGGAGGCCTGGGGTGCTGCAGTCCATGGGGTCACAAAGAATCAGACACGACTGAGAGACTGAACTGAACTGAAAGAATAAATACTTTTCCTCTTAAGACTGAAAATGAAGAAATTATGTTCACTCTTACCATTTTTGTTTTCAAATAAACTTTGTCCTAAAACAACTTTCTAGCTTATATCATAGAGCTAGAAAAGAAAATGTTAGGCTATATTCACAGATAATGTGATTATGTAGTAGAAGATACTACACAAACTATAATCCAACTACTAAGACCAAAAACTATTTAGTAAGGTTATGGGTTATGAGGTCAACATTAACAGAAAATTCCACTGTATTTCTACAGATTAGCTGTCCTAAAACAACTTTCTAGCTTATATCATAGAGCTAGAAAAGAAAATGTTAGGCTATATTCACAGATAATGTGATTATGTAGTAGAAGATACTACACAAACTATAATCCAACTACTAAGACCAAAAACTATTTAGTAAGGTTATGGGTTATGAGGTCAACATTAACAGAAAATTCCATTGTATTTCTACAGAGTAGCCACAAGAAGTTGAAAATACAATTAACCTATGTCATTTGTAATGGCATAAATATCCATGCAAGATCCCTACACTGAATACTCAAAAGGTTGCTCAAGGAAATTAAAGAAGACCTAAGTGAAATAGATAGATGTGTGACTCAATTTGTTACAATGTCTATTCTCCCCAAAATGATCTATAGATTCAATGCAACCCCAATTAAAAATTTCACCAGTCCTTTTTATAGAACTTTCAAGGCAATTTTAAAATTCATATGGTAATGAAAAGGATATAGAATACTCAACAATCTAGAAAAACAACACGTACATATTCTTCAACAACTTGCATTTTCTCTATTTTTAAATATATCTCACAATTTGTATATAAAATGTATAAGGTAAAAAACAATATTTTCAAATATTTATAGTGTATATTGCCATATGTCTCTATGAGCAGGAAATACTTAATCCATGATAGGGATCATCTTTGAGGAATGTGTTAGTTTGATAGGGCTGCCCTAACAAAATTCCACACACTGGGTGGCTTAAACCGCACAGATTTATTGTGTCATAGCTCTGGAGGTCAGAAGTCCTTACTCTAGTATGACCTCATCTTAACTAATTATATTTGCAATGGCTTTATTTCCAAATAAGATCACTTTCTGAGGTCTGGGAGTTAGAACTTTGACATATAAATTTGGAAGGGACACAATTCGACTCAAAACAGGGAGACATCTGGCAACAGTGAGTGTGAGATCTTATGTATCTGTAATGATATTTAAAAAGATTTGAAGTAAATATGATAGAACTATACAAATTGATTGGAAAAGGAAATGGCAACCCACTCCAGTATTCTTGCCTGGAGAATCCCATGGAACCTGGCAGTCTATGGGGTCACAAGAGTCGGACGCAACTGAGCAACTAAGGACACATACAAATTGATACATTTGAAGGTCAGATATAACATTTTGTAATTTTGACTGATCAATGGTATAATTTCACACTTTCAAAAGGTCTTTAAAATACTAAGAGGTGCCTTACTTGGTTCTGGCACTGTGTGGCAAGTTGGACAATGTTGACATCAATGACAAAACTCTCAAGGAAGATTCATTGAAGAAACAGGGCTAGGAAGAGTGAGTGAGAAGCCTAATGTCTCTGTTCACATATGAATCACACCTAGGTGGAAACTGAAAGCAGTCTTCCCTGGTGGCTCAGATGGGAAACAATCTGTCTGCAGGACAGGAGATCCAGGTTCAATCCCGGGGTTGAGAAGATCCCCTGGAGAAGGGAATGGCTACCCACTCCAGTATTCCTTCCTGGAGAATTCCGTGGACAGAAGAGCCTAGGGGACTACCGTCCCTGGGGTCCATCCTCAGGTGGAAAGGAGCACCAGATTTGAGTTGAATTCCTCCAAGAGCTTGAAGCAGTACCAAGTAGGGAAAGCCTTTATGACAGTAGATTTCAGCTCATTATAAGAAAATACTTGCTGACTTATCCAAGCTTTCCAAAAGAGTTTCAACTCTTCATAAATGAAATGTGTCTTTATGAGTCAGAGAGTCCCACACACTAGGGATGACAAATAAAAGCAAAGTGATCCTTTAGTGAGGAAGTTATACGTGAACTTATATACTGCCCAACCAGCCTGAAGTTCCTTTCCAATCTGAATTGCTCCATTTGCTCCAGACTTCTGATTCCCAATCTCATAAAATTATGGCAGAAAAATGAAAAGGCAGCTGTTCTGACTTTCTCTGTTTTAGAAGAACCCATGCCGCCTCCTCTTTAAGCCCTTACAACCGTCGACCTAACAACCGATTCTTAAATCATATTAGAATTATCACTTTGCAGAACTGACCTTGTCTGCCTTTTTAAAAATTAAAACTTGTATCCTTTATCAGTCTCAGATTCCTCCCCCTCGCCCAAACACACACATCATTTCCTATTTTCTTTAGAGATTGGTAATGATTCAGTGGTCATGCCTGCCAAACGTCCCGGTCCTGAAATTGGAATTGGAAGGATAACAAAGTCAAGAAGTGGCATAACATAATGGTGAACTTGACTTTCAGAGTCCATGGTATACAAATCTGGGCTCAGCTATTTAGCTAAGTGCTTTGAGCTTCCTGGAGAGTGTCAGTTACTGCATCTGTAAACCTATCTTTCTAATTTAGAGAGTGGCTGTGGGGATAAAATGAGAATGCATACAACTCACAGGAAGGACCCAGTGAATGTCGACTGTTCACATCACTATCAGGCATCAGCTTTAACACAGCACAAAATTTTTTCAGGCCAAAGTGGATTTTCCACAGAAGAGATAGATGATGGACGTCAAATAGGACCTCGGGTGGTTTCGATTTACTTCCATTGCCTGCAACATACATTGGCTTCTCAGTGCAGTATAGCAGTAAAATTCACCCGTTTTTGTCCTCGGGGCTTTTAAAATGACTTGGTTTCTTGGACTTCAGAATTCTCAATAATCTTATTATACACTATTGGTTCGGAGTCCCTCGTTCCTTCTGTTGATCACGTCTTGGAGTAGCTCTAGCTCACCAAATGACCTCCTGGACGGTCCTTGTCATCCTTGTAGACACTGATCCTCAATTTTCCTAATCAAGGATATCCCAAGTTTATCATCAGAAGTTCATTTTTAGGAGTATTTTCCTTCTTGAAGAGCTTCTCTGATGGCTCAGACCATAAAAGATTATTTTCCTTCCTGAAATAGCACCTTTTCCTTTATATAAAACTCCTAGGATAGTCTTTGAAACATGGTAGATGTCAAGTGAAGCTTGTGTTTTCCTTAATTCTTTTGCAGCCATTAAACCCTCAAAAATCACATTTTCTTTGGGATTTCCTTTCTTCATATTCCAGCTGTCTGCTTAGATTCAGGGGAACAGTTCCCTGTGTCTCTCTGAGAAGTGAAATTAACTTTGAGAGTAAATGAGAAGGAGCTGAGATGGCCCTCCATTTCATAGCCTGGGAATTGTTAATGGTTTTCACAGAAACAGGAGAGAGTGGAATTGACTTTGTGGGATGGGAAGGAAAGGATACTTGGATTTTAATGTGTGAGATTTAATGTGTTTGTGATATACACTGATGCATCAGGAACTGTTCAGCAGATAATTTATGGGAGAGGCTGATACTGGCCTCCACATTTGGGAGTGACTCATGGGCATAACAGCGATGATGTGAGTCCTGGTCATGGGGAAATCACAAGGGAGAGTGGTGTAGGAAGGGTGGGAGTCAGCTGATGGCAGAGTCCTGAAGACCATCTACATCCTAGGGGAGGAGTGGGATCCACCCAAGACAGAAGAGAAATCATCAGAGATAAGATCAGGAATAGATGAGTTATGGGAGAGAAGAAAGAACAACACTGAAACAATTTAAACCATTTTGAAACAGATGGTGTGGAGAAGTTAAACTAGATGAAAATTGTTGTTTTGCCCCTGAGCATGAAAACAGCAATGGAAACGCACAGCGTTCAGCACGATATCCAGCATCCCTGATCACTCAAGATGAGACCACTACGGCATTAAGGACCACGTTACTGAATCATTGCAACAACTTATTGTATTATTGTAAGAAATACCAATAAAACATCGGTATTCATTATATTTGTATTTTAAGATGAAGAAAGATAAGTAGATAGGATAAACAAATTCAACATCATTAGCCTTTGGAAGAACTGGAGTTCCAGCTCTTGGTATCTGAGTCTAAAGTATGAGTTCCTTAACATCTAATTTCTACAGAAAATTCATCTCTAGGATAAAGCTGAAGAACAGATTATAAAGGTCAAGCAACATTTGGGTAGAGAGGAAGTAATGGCAAGGAAGAATTTGGTAGGGATGAGAAGGGGAGAAAGATATGGTGAAGGAGAGTCTAGGGGTTTACATTTTTTTCTGAGACTGGGGAATATGGGATTTTTTTTTTTTTTTAAGTTAAGAGATGGACTCAACACACATTAAAAGAGAAGCAAGATTTTGTAACTTCATCCAGAAAGTTATGGTAAAATGAAACTGCGTGTTACTGGGTGAAAATGAAAGTGGGTACAGCAACAGGTTAAAAACGCAAATATAAACCTCAAAGTCACTATCAGGAAGGTTAGTCAAGGAAAAGTGTCTTGAGCACAGTGAAGGATGAAGGCTAGCACAGGGAGGCAAGAGAAGATGAAATGCATTTCAAAAGGCAACAATATGTTGGAAGGATGAGCCAAGAGAGATTAAGCAGTGACTTCAGTTAAGAGAGGCTGAATGGAAGGTGTGCTGCACTGCGGAACCCAACTCCTAATGGGAAAAGAAGCAGTGACCCTTGTCCAGAATCTTTTTTGGGCTAAAGTTTCTGCAGAAAACCATGTCATCAGGTATGACATCCTAGATTTGCCATTCCATAGTGTAATTCAGAGAAGGCAATGGCACCCCACTCCAGTACTTTTGCCTGGAAAATCCCATGGATGGAGGAGCCCGGTGGGCTGCAGTCCATGGGGTCGCTAAGAGTCGGACACGACTGAGCGACTTCACTTTCACTTTTCACTTTCATGCATTGGAGAAGGAAATGGCAACCCACTCCAGTACTCTTGCCTGGAGAATCCCAGGGACAGAGGAGCCTGGTGGGCTGCCATCTATGGGGTCGCACAGAGTTGGACACAACTGAAGCGACTTAGCAGCAGCACCAGCAGCAGCTAAGTAATCTACACAGGGAAGAGGGAGTTGGAACGTGTATTTTTGCAATATATTTATTGGACATTTTGCCAACTATCAGGTGCCTGGATTTGAGATTAACTTGGTGGTATGTTACGGAATTGCATAGGTCAAACCAATTTCAATTTCAAATATTAACATAACTAGAAGTTCCTTGTGTCTTAATTAGAGGTCATCAACTCCCTTGTAAAGTGGTCCCTGTCAAGACTGTCTGTGGGTAATTTGGGGAGTTCAGTGAAGCTTAAAATGAAAGATTTGATAGTCAGTGGGTTTTATTTTATTTCTTTAGTCATATTGTTTTGTTCTTCTGCAAATAATGGGTAGCCCAGACTCCAATTAGAGCAATATTCAAATAATTTTAGATTTGCATATTTGAATTGGTCGTCTTTGGGAAGGAGAGGCTAGGCCATGCAGTCCTCCAATTATTTAGCGCAATTAGAGGAGATGATCAGACACTTCTGAGGTCTCATTAGCAGGCATGTTGCCTGCACCGACATCTCCGAAGATCATAGCGGCGACTGGCCTGCTGCCCACGGTTCCTTAGGGTTCTACAGACAGTGACTCTCTCTGAGTTAAACAAAGCTAGCTATTTTCACAGCCTATTTCCACTTCTGCTCTGAAAAGTCACTCATTACTGCTGTTTCTCTAGAACATACGTTGTAAACACCAATGTCTTTTTCTACTTACAAGGTCTCGAATTTTTGTTTTAGATCTAAATCCCTCATCATCTTGGTACTTAATACCAGACCATAGCAATTTCCCAGCAGTAAAATCCGGTATTTGGACAACTAACTTTTGGAAGATGTGGTGTCCAAGCATTCTAAATTTTGGTGTATCCAAGTATAACCACCTTTGCACTACTGATCAGCACTTTAAAAACGAGCAGAGTTCTAGCAGTACAATCCCTCCAGTTGGCAGAGGCGTGGTGTTAGCAATTTCTTTATTACTGCACTTGGTATCACAGTTTCCCAATTAGGGATTTCCTCTGGAATGATACTCAGGCTCTCCATTCTGGTATAACCTTGAAGCCACTCTCAAATCAGTGAGGAAAATGAGAGTGGTAGTTTCCCTTTCTTGGGATGTCTTTTCACCAAGCAGAAGCCTGCCTCACTCTCCTGTACCAGATTTAAGGACCTGCCTGCATTCAAACATCCAGATTTTAAGTTATAGCAATAATAACTGCTTTCAATATTTTCTAGATTACATGCTAATGTCTGCAGTGAACATAGGTAGAGTGGAAAGAGAATGGAGTTTCAATTAGGATACATAGCATCACTGACTCACTAATACTGGGCCCATGGTGTGTCTTATCTCTACTCTTAGTCCTCTTATCTACAAAAATGGCAGTAACAATACGTAATACCTGTCCTTCTTGCCACATTCAGGTACTCTAAGATCCAAATGAGAGGATGCTCCTAAAGTAGTCTTGGAAATACTGAATTGGTCACTTGTTTTCTCTCTTGTGGACTTTCCTGCTGACTCAGATGGTAAAGTGTCTGCCTACAATGTGGGAGACTGGGGTTCAGTCTCTGGGTCAGAAAGATCTCCTGGAGAAAGAAATGGCAACCCACTCCAGTATTCTTGCCTGGAAAATTCCACGGACAGAGGAGCCTGGTAGGCTATAGTCCATGGGGTTGCAAAGAGTTGGACACGACTGAGCGACTTCCCTTTCACTTTTCTCTTACGTGACTGCAGAGAATTCTTGATCTGTTTCCAAAACTGTGCAGCAGGTGGAAGTGGTGGGGGTGGGGTGGGGATTGGCCCCAGTGCTTAGTGGTTCAGAACATGGGCCAGCCTGCCTGGGTTTGAATCCTTACATCACCCCTTACTAGCTGTGTGACCTTGGGATGGCTTTGAACCCCTCTGCTCCTTTTTCTTTTCATTCAGTTCAATTCAGTCGCTCAGTCATGTCCAACTCTTTCCGACCCCATAGACTGCAGCACACCAGGCTTCCCTGTCCATCATCAACTCCTGGAGCTTGACTCTCAGTTCAGTTCAGTTGCTCAGTCATGTCCGACTCTTTGTGACCCCATG
>SJYX01003298.1:212296-226371 GCA_006410675.1 Oreotragus oreotragus | reverse complement strand
GATAGTATATTCAAAAGCAGAGATATTACTTTTCCGACTAAGGTCCGCCTAGTCAAGGCTATGGTTTTTCCTGAGGTCATTTATGGATGTGAAAGTTGGACTGTGAAGAAAGCTGAGCGCCGAAGAATCGATGCTTTTGAACTGTGGTGTTGGAGAAGACTCTTGAGAGTCCCTTGGACTGCAAGGAGATCCAACCAGTCCATTCTGAAGGAGATCAACCCTGGGATTTCTTTGGAAGGAATGATGCTAAAGCTGAAACTCCAGTACTTTGGCCACCTCATGGAAGAGTTGACTCATCGGAAAAGACTCTGATGCTGGGAGGGATTCGGGGCAGGAGGAGAAGGGGGACAACAGAGGATGAGATGGCTGGATGGCATCAAGGACTCTATGGACGTGAGTCTGAGTGAACTCCGGGAGATGGTGATGGATAGGGAGGCCTGGCGTGCTGCGATTCATGGGGTCGCAAAGAGTCGGACACGACTGAGCGACTGAACTGAACTGAACTGATATCATCTGGTTTCATGTGGTTTTAAAGGATAAGAGAGAAAAAGCAATGACTACCATGTTAATGCAACATGAATATCAATTGGACTTTAAAAGATTACCTTTTTTGAGAGGCTTGAAAAAACTAAGATTGGGGATCTGGTGTTGATGTTGGCTTGTCCAAGTTTTGCAGTTGTCAGCCTTTTAAACTGACTGTGTTTTGATTATGCCATATTTTTGTGCTCATGGTTTTATTTTAAGCCAGAGGCTTGGGCCTGTCTCTTGATGTATTAAACCCAGACCAGTCTGTCACATTTCACTTTCAAATGTGCAAGGTCATTTAAGCGCAATTCTTAAACAAACCGGGAAGGTCTCTCCAAGCATCCATTTAGGATAACTTCGATAGTTAGGAAGAAAAAGAATGACAAAGATTCCTAAGCATACAAGCTGCCTTAGAAATGTCTCAATGCTTCATGAAGCTGGGTTTATTTCAATTACATATATATAATATATACATAAGCCAGTTGTATATATGTACTCAAAAGAGTATAACCGAATAATGCTTGAGAAAAGTTTGACTATTATTATAGCATCAAAGTAATCATCTATACATTTTAGATAAATGACAAATAATCTTCTTTTATAGTTGTGTCTCAAAGACTAAAAGAATATTCATTGTTTTTCTGAAATGCACTGATTGACTGGCTATTCTGTATTTTTATTTGCTAAATCCAGAAACACTTGAAAATAGGTTTACCTCCAAAGCTTTGAGGATCAAAGCAAGCTCAGCATTTTTAACACATAATATATTTAATCAACCTCTTGAAATAAACGGCAAACCATTTCCTAGTTACTTAATGATTTTTGGAGCTTAACTCAGTTCAGTTGCTCAGTCATGTCCGACTCTTTGTGACCCCATGAACTGCAGCACACCAGGCCTCCCTGTCCATCACCAACTCCCAGAGGTCACTCAAACTCATGTCCATCGAATCAGTGATGCCATCCAGCCATCTCATCCTCTGTTGTCCCCTTCTCCTCCTGCCCCCAATCACTCCCAGCATCAGAGTCTTTTCCAATGAGTCAACTCTTCGCATGAGGTAGCCAAAGTATTGGAGTTTCAGCTTTAGCATCAGTCCTTCCAAAGAACACCCAGGACTGATCTCCTTTAGGATGGACTGGTTGGATCCCCTTGCAGTCCAAGGGACTCTCAAGAGTCTTCTCCAACACCACAGTTCAAAAGCATCAATTATTTGGCGCTCAGCCTTCTTCACAGTCCAGCTCTCACATCCATATATGACCACTGGAAATAGCCTTGACTAGATGGACCTTTGTTGGCAAAGTAATGTCTCTGCTTTTGAATATGTTATCTAGGTTGGTCATAACTTTCCTTCCAAGGAGTAAGCGTCTTCTAATTTCATGGCTGCAATAACCATATGCAGTGATTTTGGAGCCTCCCAAAATAAAGTCTGACACTTTCCACTGTTTCCCCATCTATTTGCCATGAAATGATGGGACCAGATGCCATGATCTTTGTTTTCTGAATGTTGAGCTTTAAGCCAACTTTTTCACTTTCCTCTTTCACTTCATCAAGAGGCTTTTTAGTTCTTCTTCACTTTCTGCCATAAGGGTGGTGTCATCAGCATATCTGAGGTTATTGATATTTCTGCTGGCAATCTTGATTCCAGCTTGTGCTTCTTCCAGTCCAGTGTTTCTCATGATGTACTCTGCATAGAAGTTAAATAAGCAGGGTGACAATATACAGCCTTGACGTACTCCTTTTTCTATTTGGAACCAGTCTGTTGTTCCATGTCCAGTTCTAACTGTTGCTTCCTGACCTGCATACAGGTTTCTCAAGAGGCAGGTTAGGTGGTCTGGTATTCCCATCTCTTTCAGAATTTTCCACAGTTGATTGTGATCCACACAGTCAAAGGCTTTGGCATAGTCAATAAAGCAGAAATAGATGTTTTTCTGGAAATTCTCTTGCTTTTTCGATGATCCAGCGGATGTTGGCAATTTGATCTCTGGCTCCTCTACTTTTCTAAATCCAGCTTGAACATCAGGGAGTTCCCGGTTCTTGTATTGCTGAAGCCTGGCTTGGAGAATTGTGAGCATGACTTTGCCAGAGTGTGCGGTCATATCACTAGGTCTCCTGTAAGAAATGATATTAGATATGTTGTCACCAGAAGCGGAATCACACAGTGACTGTGAAGAGCTGGTCAGCTTGGATCTACTCTGAGTGTGCAATGATCACAAGTTGGTTTTTCATCAGGGAAAAGTTTTGCATCAAAAGACTGATACCCAGGTGAGACAAACCTGCAGATTCTCTACGCCTTTTTGTGGGGACCAAAAATCTCATGGAAAATGAAAAGGCCTACGGTACAAACAGCCAACCCTGTCTTAAAGGAAAGGTTACACTCTGTCTGGAAGGGCTGATGTCTGCCCCCAGGGGAAGGGGAATGTGTCTGTAAGATCCAGGTCTTTCCCATGACTCCAGTCTATGCCTGGAACTTTGGTAAAGGAGAATAAACAGGGTCCAGGGCACTGTGGCAGCTTCTGTCTGCATGCTGAGTTCTTTCTGGACCCCTAATTGTGAGTTAGTTTTGTTCACAATCCATTGTCACCTATGTGCTCTTTCTACTTCTTTCCTCCTCCCATCCATGCATGATATCCAATAAGAGAGGGTGTCTGCTATGATAATCACTCTTTTGACAGTGACTTCCAGGAGTCCTTACATGTCAAGTCTCTGCCATGTAATGTGATTGCTAATAGTAGAAGGGGAGCTTCCCTGTTATCACCTTAACTAAAGCTGGCTGTCAACATACCAATTATAGCTTTGTATTTTCATGGCAGTTCCCTCATGTACTGATTCCCACTGTCAGAGAAATTCTTATGTTTTCATTTATTTGTTCTTTGAAGAGAGAAAAAGGCAATTTGATACACACACACACACACACACACACACACACACACACAAATCTAATTTTAAGTAAATGTGGTCTTTTGGGAAAAGTTCTAGGGATTTCTTAAATATAATAAATAAAACAAAAAGTGATCAACCTTTTAAGCATGGCTTTTTGTCCTTGTTGGTTTTATTGTTTACCTTGCCTTCAGTTATTCCACTGCCCTGTTATCATTTTCTTCCAGGAAAAAAAAAAAAGGACTTCCAAAACCCATATCTGCAACCTGGCCCCACAGTCAGCCCACTTTTGTGGATTTGAGTGAGAACACAGCATTTGCAGTCCTCAGTGTGTAAGTTCCAGCAGTTTATGGGGAAAATGTGTAACCAAAGTTCCATAAATTCATCACCTCTTTATATTTACGACATATGGCAATTAGAGGAAGCACAGTGATCAGAGAGCAGGTTCTTCTCAAGTTCCTTCGCATGGGCTCTTAAGCAAACCTGTTTCACATAGAGTACTGCTTTCAAATATTTTCACCCTGGGAGGCAAGAGCAGCCTACCACAGACGTTTTAGGACTCATTCATTTTTTCAAAACTCAACTCAGTGATTTGGCATGGGATAAAGCGGTAGGGAACTTACTCTCAAAGGTGGTATAATTTCCTTTACTGGCATCCATTGTCAGAGTAGTGATAAGTACAAGATCCGTATCACAGAAATACCAGGGATGTGAGAAGACGTAGATGAAGCTCAGAGATCACTCGGGCTGCACACCGTCTCTCAAAGGAAGAGCTGAGGGATGTCCCTGATGGCTAAGCTGATACAGCAAGCTGGGGAGTTGAGGAGAGATGGAGGTCAGTGGAGATCATCACTTGGGGAGCTGAGATCAGACCTCACCTTCTGCTTTCCCATGTCTGCTGCCCCTTAACTTTGCTCTGCAGAAACGTGTGTTCTCTATTGCCCCCGAGCTGTATATCTGAATGAACTTTACCTCATTTGCAAATAATGCCAAGATCAATGTTTAGCATAAAAATATCAGGAAGAGGGAATTAAAAATGTGTACTGCAGAGAAGAGACTTTCAAGAGCACATTTATGAGACAGCATCACCAGAAAGTGCTTGAGAAATGGCTAAATGAATTTCACACGACTCAAACTATTTGTATGATGAAGTTGTATTTTAAATTGAATATCCTTGGCACTCGGCAATAGTTTAAACTACAGACTGTAATCAAAAGTCTGTGTTCCTTCTGATGTTGCCTTCAGTGTGCTCACTTAGATGTATGTGCCGCTTTGGGCTAAATCTTAGGATTTTATTAAAGGATGAATCTTGTGAAAAATAAGTATTCAAATCTCTACATGTAAAGTGAGATTATATTACTTATTATTTAATAATAATAAAACCGAAACAATGAAATAAATAAACATGGAAAGCATGGGAATTCCAAACTTGAATCTCTTGCTGTTCTAGCCTGTTAAGAACTCTGTTGTTTGTAAAATGTGGTCTCTTAAACCACTCAGAAGTTTAGTGTTAACCTTTTAGAGTTCAACTACTATTCCTCCCACTGAAGTCACTGCTGGCAGTTGCCTAGTAATTTCAATTCCACCCGTCAGCAGCAACAACATATTCACACTCATAAACATGCCACACACACACACACATAAACCCGAAAGAACAAAAACAAAACTGATTCATGAAATACTTAGAAACTGTCAGAAAGGTACAGAAATTGGGTGGCACTGGAAATGGGGAGTGGGGTGGGTGGATGTTGGATTCTATAGTAGAAATCTGAAGTTAGATGCAAGTGTGTGGGGTAAACAAAAATAAAAAACATGAAACCAGAACTGTCAAATGATTTTAAAAATCCCACTTCTGGGTATTAATTCAAAAGAATAGAAATCAGCATATCAAAGAGATATCTGTATTTTTATGTCCGTGGCAGCACTACGCACAATAGCCAGTACCTGAAGACAACCTCAACGTCCACTGACGAATGAAGGGAAAGCACAAACGTGATATATGTATACAATGGAATATTGTTTAGCCTTAAAGGGGAAGGAAATATTGCCATATGCAATAACATGGATGAGCCTTATGACATTCTAAGAGAACTAAGCCAGTCACAGGACAAATGTTGTATGTTTCTGTTTATATGAGGCATCTAAAATAGTCAAGCTCACAGAAGCAAAGTTAGAAATCGATGGTTACCAAGGCTGAGGGAAGGGCAAACAAGGAGTCACTTAAATGTGGGTATAATATGTCAGTTGTCTTAGATGAATAAGTGCTAGAGAGCTGCTGTACAACACAGTGCCTATAGGTAACAGTCCTGTATTGTGCAGTTAATGGATAAAGAAGATGTGGTACATAGATACGATAGAATATCACTCATCCATAAATGTGAATTACATTGGCTCATTTGTAAAGATATGGATGGACATACAGTAGATCATACAGAATGAAGTTAAATCATAAGGACAAAAACAAAAATAGTGTATAGTAATGCATATATGATTATTAAATTGAAGAAAGTAGGGAAAACCACTAGACCATTCAGGCATGACCTAACTCAAATAAATCCCTTACAATTATACAGTGGAAGTAACACATAGATTCAAGGGATTAGATCTGATAGACAGAGTGCCTGAAGAACTATGGATAGAGGTTCGTGACATTGTACAGGAGGCAGTCAAGACCATTCCCAAGAAAAAGAAATGCAAAAAAGCAAAATGGTTGTTTGAGGAGGCCTTACAAATAGATGAGAAAATAAGAGAAGTGAAAGGCAAAGGAGAAAAGGAAAGATATGCCCATTTGAATGCAGAGTTCCAAAGGATAGCAAGGCGAGATAAGAAAGCCTTCCTCAGCAATCAATGCAAAGAAATAGAGGAAAACAATAGAATGGGAAAGACTAGAGCTCTCTTCAAGAAAATTAGAGATACCAAGGGAACATTTCATGCAAAACTGGATGCAATAAAGGACAGAAATGGTATGGACCTAACAGAAGCAGAAGATACTAAGAAGAGGTGGCAAGAATACACAAAACTATACAAAAAAAAATATGTTAATGACCCAGATAACCACGATGATGTGATTCACCTAAAAGAGGTGGCAAGAATACACAGAATAACTATACAAAAAAATATTAATGACCCAGATAACCATGATGGTGTGATTCACCTAGAGCCAGACATCCTGGAATGTGAAGTCAAGTAGGCCCTAGGAAGCATCACTCTGAACAAAGATAGTGGAGGTGATGGAATTCCAGTTGAGCTATTTCACATCCTAAAAGATTATGTTGTGAAAGTGCTGCACTCAATATGGCAGCAAATTTGGAAAACTCAGCAGTGGCCACAGAACTGGAAAAGGTCAGTTTTCATTCTAATCCCAAAGAAAGGCAATGCCAAAGAATGCTCGAATTGCCGCACAATTGCACTCATCTCACACACTAGCAAAGTAACGCTCAAAATTCTCCAAGCTAGGCTTCAACAGCACATGAACCGAGAACTTCCAGATATTCAAGCTGGATTTAGAAAAGGTAGAGGAGCTCACTCCAGTATTCTTGCCTGGAGAATCCCAGGGACGGAGGAGCCTAGTGGGCTGCCATCTATGGGGTCGCACAGAGTTGGACATGACTGAAGTGACTTAGCAGCAGCAGCAGCAGAGGAGCCAGAGATGAAATTGCCAGCATCTGCTGGATCATAGGAAAAGCAAAGCCAGTCTTTGACTATGTGGATCACAACAAACTGTGGAAATTATTCAAGAGGTGGGAATACCAGACCACCATACCTGCCTCCTGGGAAATCTGTATGCAGGTCATGCAGCTCCAATCCTTTGGCCACCTGATGCAAAGAGCTGACTCATTGGAAAAGATCCTGATGCTGGAAAAGATTGAAGGCAGGAGGAGAAGGAGATGACAGAGGATGAGAAGATTAGATGGCATCACTGACTTGAGGGACATGAGTTTGAGCAAGCTCCTGAGTTGGTGATCGACAGGGAAGCCTGGCGTGCTGCAGTCCATGGAGTTGCAAAGGGTCAGACTTGACTGAGTGACTTTAAAAATAAAGAGGAATGGGATGGGAGAATGGGAGGCCCAGGAGGGAGCTATATGTGTACATATAGCTAATTCACTTCCTTTTGCAGCAGAAACAAATGCAACATTGTAAAGCAATTATACCCCAACTAAAAAAAAAATTGAGGGTCACAATGATAAATGTTCTTACCACAATAATTTTATTTTATTTTTTAAAGAGAAGTATAGAGTAGACACTCTATACCTCCCTGTGGAGAAAGCACCATAGTGTCTCTCTGTGATAGGTGTCACTTACCACAAAGAGGGGACTTCCAGAAAGATTTGCCCAAAATCATGGAACATTAAACTTCATCATGATGTCATGGTGAGGTCATGAAGAAGCCAGCTTCAGAGGGGACGGGTAGGGGGATAGTTAATCACTTGCATCTTCTACCTAAACTCTCAAAGCCAGAAGCCACAGATTAGCACTTTCCCAGTCACAGGCTGTCCTCCATTGGAAAAGAAGCCTTTTAGATCAGTCTATACTGGGTGAAATAACTTCAGAAATATGGTGCAACTCATGGGCCAGAGAAGCACCTGCAGAAAGACCAGGCATCCAGGAAGTGATAATACTGCCTCTGTCCAGGCAGAAGGTCAGCTCTTCCTTATCTGGATTTAGGTCAGATTTTGTAAATTTAGCTTTTACAGCAAAGTGCACATCAGAAATAGGAGGAGAAGTCTTCCTTCAAATAATTCTAACATAAAAAAATTCTGAAATTAAAACTACTAATTCCAAAATAATTAATAGTCACCATCAAGTGTTCTGAGGTCAGTTCATGTGCTCCTGTGATCTGCCTCCTAGATTGACCCACAGGAATCAGAAATATACCCCTGATTGAAAAAGACCTCCATTGACATTGTAGAGTCCCCTCCCATTCCTTGTCTGCAGGTCTAATTCTCATAATTTCCATATGTAACATAAGGCCTATCTTTCTCTGTGTTCAAAGGAAGATCATAATTGCCCCTTCACAAAAAGCGTTCTGATTTTGAAACTTGATAAACCTTCTAGATAATGATTTGGTTATGCTTACCTAATTCTTATTTATCGGTGAGTGTCTAAAAGAAATCATTATTAAACCTAGCTCACTGATTGCTTTCACTAAGTGTTAAATAATAAATAATGCATTTCTACTTCAATTAATCTACTTAGACATCTTACAGGCCAAATGCTTTGGTGGAAATGTTCTAGCTACTGAATCAATCTACAATCTGACTCTGCCCCCTGACATCTTTGGATCCCTGAAAAAGAGTTTTAATTCCAGTTATGAGGTAAATGGATAATTTAGATGACCATGTTCTGTCATTATACTCAAACTAACAAGGAAGATAAGATACTGTAATGACAATTTGCAACTCTATTCAAGACAGAATTTGTAATGAATATGCCCTCCCTGCAAAATGATAACTTTTTTTTTGCTGAATACAAGCTTATACTGTTCACCACACAGCAGTCCAATAAATCAAGAAATGCATTGTTGAGGGTAAGAATAGCAACTTTATTCATAAAGTGAGCAGGTCAAGAAGATAGTGGACTACTGTGCCAAAGAACCATCTTCCCTGAGTTAGAATTCAGGTTTCTTTTGTATTAAAAGTGGGGGTTGGTTGTTGCAGACTTCTTGATGTCAGAATCCTCTGTTCTTGCATCTGTCATGATGTTCGCATAAACTTTCAACAAAACGAATGCTTTTCACTGTTGTGCAACTTTTCATCTCTATATGAATGAAAAAGCATTACACCTTTAAAGGGCAGAACATTGTGAGAATGATATCTTGCATATTTCAGGCTATAGGCAACAGCTGTAGCAAAAGCAATAGGATACAAAGGTTGAAGTAAAAGAAACACATCCAATAAGGAGTCAGATTTGTTCTTTCCTATTACAATTTGCTTCTTAGTATCATATGCTTGTATATTTTTCACCTTAACAGAGGCTCTTCAAGGGCTCTCCACGTGGCTCAGCGACGTCACTTTCACTTTTCACTTTTCACTTTCATGCATTGGAGAAGGAAATGGCAACCCACTGCAGTATTCTTGCCTGGAGACTCCCTGGAATGGAGGAGCCCAGTGAGCTGCTGTCTATGGGGTCTCACAAGTGACTGAAAACATAAACAGAGGCTGTACACGTACCCAAGACTGGATTTTCAAAGTGCTTTTGTATATTTTCCCATTACTGTGGGATTTATTAAATGATTCAAATTCCTCCATCTTGCTAATGTTGCTAAAAAAATCATTAACTGAAAGTCTGGGGACTCAAGATACCGAAAATCCTTTATATAATATTAGCTGTTATTTTTGTGTATTCCTTCTGAGTCTCCTCTAGATACATAAGTCTTTTATGTGGTGTAAATGATACAGTACAACCCATTACTAATCTGTTTTAGTAATCATATTGAAAATATTTCCACGTGGCAAGAAATTTTATAATGACAAATTTTAACTTAAATTATAAAGCTATAACCTATTTAAATAATGAAGCATAAGTTAATATTGTTAGTATAAGTTAATCTCCCACTAATATTGAAAATTCAGTTTGCTTCCATATTTTATTATATAAATAATGCTGAAATGAACATCTTTCAATATTAAGTTCCCCTGACCCCTCTTTCTTTGGGAATCAAGAAGCTAAAGATATACAGTCCAAGTGCCACATATGAGCATACAAGGTCATCAGCGTCTCCTCAGGTTAAGACATTAACACTTTGTAAAATGTATGGCAACAGAATAAACAGAAGGTTACTTCACTTTAAGTGTCTATTCTAATTACTCACGAGATTGAGCTTTTTTCCCCCATGTCTGTGATCATCAACTAAATTTCATCTTGTACTTCCACAGATCATTGGGTTTTGTATCTATTGAGATCACTGTTTTATCTTTTTTGGGAAATTTCTTTCACATTTGGCAGGATTTGTAACCACATCTACAGGCATAATAGCAGATAAAAGGCAGTCAGTTGAAAGCAAGGGTAATTAGTGTACATTTCCCATGCTTGTAATCTCAAGGAGTTACACACATATACGATACTTTGAAGTGTGGGATAGAAAGTTCCCTAGAGGCAGCACCTCCCTTCATTTGTTCCACACTTTGCACAGCCTTCTTCCTGAAGAGTCCTCCATAAACTCTTGTGAAATTGACTTAGATGCTTTGTGCCTTGATACCTCTTTTCTCTCTGAGCACTTCCCTATCCAAGTACTGTACTTTTTGTCATCCTTGAGAAATTGAGTCATCACCCATTTCCTAGGCTCAGTCTGAAGCTCTTCATCTGTGCCACCTCCCTTTCTGAATACACCTTTCTTCCCTGGTTCTGCTCCGTAGCTATTTCTTTACACCCCACTCTCCCCAGTGGACTGTGAGCCCCTGTGAGAGGACAACAGGAGTATGCATCTTCCTCTCTGCATCCTTAGTGTATAAAAGGATACCAGGAAGAGATTGGGTGCTCGATAAATGCTTGCAGGTGCTCAGCCAATGTTTGTGCTGCTCAGGAAATGCTTAGATTCAATTCCACATCAGTAACACTTCTGTAATCCCATCATCTTCAGTTCAGTTCAGTTCAGTCGCTTGGTTGTGTCCGACCCTTTGAGACCCCATGGAATGCAGCACGCCAGGACTTCCTGTCCATCACCAACTCCCAGAGCTTACTCAAACTCATGTCCATTGAGTTGATGATGCCATCCAACCATCTCATCCTCTGTCGTCCCCTTCTCCTTCTGCCTTCAATCTTTCTCAGCATCAGAGTCTTTTCTAAGGAGTCAGTTCTTCCCATCAGCCAAAGTATTGGAGCTTTAGCATCAGTCTTCTCAGAAAGTATTCAGGATTGATTTCCTTTAGGATTGACTGGTTTGATCACCTTGCAAGCCAAGGGACTCTCAAGAGTCTTCTCCAGCACCACAGTTTGAAGGCATCAGTTCTTTGGTGCTCAGCTCTCTTTTTGGTCTGAATTTCACATCCATACATGACTACTGGAAAAATCATAGTTTTGACTAGATGGACTTTTGTTGATAAAGGAATGTCTCTGCTTTTTAATATGTTGTCTAGGTTGGTCATAGCTTTTCTTCCAAGGAGCAAGCATTTTTTAATTTCATGGCTGCAGGTACCAGTCACCATCTGTGATGATTTTGGAGTGTTAAGCCAGCTTTTTCACTCTCCTCTTTCACTTTCATCAAGAGTCTCTTTAGTTCTTCTTTGCTTTCTGCCATGAGGGTGGTATTATCTGCATATCTGAGGTTACTGATATTTCTCCTGGCATTCTTGATTTCAGCTTGTGCTTCATCCAGCCCTACATTTTATGCATATAAGTTAAATAAACAGGTTGACAATATACAGCCTTGATCTCTTTCACTTTCATCAAGAGTCTCTTTAGTTCTTCTTTGCTTTCTGCCATGAGGGTGGTATTATCTGCATATCTGAGGTTACTGATATTTCTCCTGGCATTCTTGATTTCAGCTTGTGCTTCATCCAGCCCTACATTTTATGCATATAAGTTAAATAAACAGGTTGACAATATACAGCCTTGAGTAATCCTTTCCCATTTTGGAACCAGTCCGTTGTTCCATGTCCAGTTCTAATTGTTGCTTTGTGACCTGCATACAGATTTCTTAGGAGGCAGGTAAGATCTGTCTGGTATTCCCATTTCTTGAAGTATTTTCCACAGTTTGTTGTGATCCACACAGTAAAGGCTTTAAAGTAGTCAATGAAGCAAAAGTAGATGTTTTTTCTGGAATTCTCTAGCTTTTTCAATGCTCCAGTGGATGTTGGCAATTTGATCTTTGGTTCTTCCACCTTTTCCAAATCCAGCTGGAACATCTGGAAGTTCTCAGTTCACATATGGTTGAAGCCTGGCTTGGAGAATTTTGAGCATTACTTTGCTAGTGTGTGAGATGAGTGCAATTGTGCAGTAGCCTGGGGTGAGCATGGGGTCTAAATCAACTCTTAGTTATAAAAGACCTGGAGCCATACTTGAACTTCCTCCAGGTTCAGGTTTTAGCTATTTCCAGTTGATGCTAGTGTTCTCTGCCTCCTCCTTATATAGGATGAGCCCAGGGATCCAAGTCTCTTTCCAGACTCTCAAGATGTGGTCTGGATTCCATTTGGTTTGTTTGATGTTGAACCTCCTCTAGACATGATGTGGTGACTGAGGGCACTGAAATATAAACTATCTTAATGTCAGCAAAGTGACTTTTGCTCTACTTTTTCCCTCTTTGGTTTCATCACACATACTTTTTACAGAGTACTGCTCTTCCCTATACATCACTGTATACTCTTCCCTATACATCACTGTATAATATCACTGTGCTGTGAAACACTTGGAAGTATTTGTGTGCACTGCACACAGCTGTACAGCTTTGAGAAGAAAAGATACACATGTCCATGTCTGTCTGAGAGAACAGACTTAGAAACTTAGAAACTCAAACAGGTTTTTTTTTTTTTTTACCCAAAGTAAATATATATGTCAGACCTAATTCAACACTGGAGTGCAGTGGTGTCAATGCAAAGGTTGAGAAGACTTCATGAGATTTTTGAAGACCAAAGTATTTCATTCTATCATTTAGAGAAAACTAGACAGCGTACTTTGAAATAAATTACGATCTTCTGATTTATATTTTTATTTGATATGATGATTATGGATAAAACAATTATTCCTGAACCTGATTTTTCAGCAGGCATAAAGTGCCTCTGTTGAACATTTGCATAAATGATGATGGGGATTTGAGCTGTAAATCATATCTGTAATTTGCTTTCTAAATTACGCGACAATAGCACTTAGAAACATTCATACTGGGTTACTGCTTATGTGTGCTCCGTTGTTCAATTGCGTTTTACCCTTTGTGACCCCATGGACTGGAGTTTGCCGTGCTCCTCCATCCATGGAATTTTCCAGGCAAGAATACTGGAATAGGGTGCCATTTCCCCCTCCAGGGGATCTCCTGGACCCGGGGAGCTACCCTGAGAATCTGCTTCTCTTGGGAATCCTGCATGGGCTGGCAGATCTTTACCATTAGTGCTTCCTGGGAAGCTCCAGGGAACTGCTTGTAATATTGGCCTCATGATGTGACTGTGATGGGGAAATAAATCACAAAGTCAATATTGCCCCAGTCAGGGAATCTGTAGAAGTAAGCCATTTGATCTTTGTACTTAAGTGCCTTGCACTATGACTGGTTCAGTAAGTAACAATGTCAATTCTTGCTCCGGCTTACCTCCCACAAAGTGTTAGAATACAAGCATCTGGGAATGAAAGATGCATTGCAAACACAGTGACTCTTTCTCATATCTTTTAACATCACCATGGGAGGGGCTGGAATTTCCAGTTGGCTCCTTACACAAATGTCTCACTGAGTAAGGAAGAGGGGTTGCTTGAATGTGAGGATGCTGATTTGGCTCCCAACGCAGTATTCTTGACCTGCAGATTCTTGCTAATATTCAGCACATACACTTCATTAAGTGTGTGACCTTCACAGCAGGAGAGCTAGAGTTTCACCTGGGAAATGGCAAGTGGATTGAATATACTAACAAAACAGAGAAAAAGTCTTCAGTTCGTTCCGTAACTGCACACCCAAAGGCCATCACTGACAGATAAGAAGGCTACTGCTTGTGGTGACAGTGGGTAGCCACACTGTGGAATTAAAAAAAAAAAAAAA